>VZZY01013720.1:0-12879 GCA_013400335.1 Eurystomus gularis
AAATGTGTACTCCATCATCTTCTGCAGTATTTTGATAAATTTAAACTGGTTAGAAGCTCTTTAAGCGTGCAGAGTTTACTCAGCTGTAGGTCAGGTTGGGGCAAGTTGGGTTAGTGGGGCAATGCTTTCTACTGTTTCCTTATTGACCCTTATGGGTCCCCTCCAACTTGAGATATTCTATGATTCCTCTAACATTGCTCCAGACTTAATGAGACAGCTTCTCATTTTGTTGAAGCATCTCACCTTTGCACCACAGTGAAATCCTTCTACTGAGTCCAAGTCTCAAAACTCAAGAAAGAACAGAAAAATGGCGTATTTCTTTATTAACATTGGTACACTCTTTCTAGAAGTCTGAGAGCCTTCCTGTTTCTTCATTTGTAGCATTAACAAACCTGTAGTGTGGTCTCTGGAGACTCTATATTTGACTCCCCTATGCTGAGTTCTGAGGAAGCTTATGAAATGTCTAAAATCCAGACCTTAATTTTCTGCTTGATCAGCTGTGCTTCCTGTGGTACACAATTTATGTAAAGAACAGTTCTGATTAAGCGTGGTCCTCAGTGAGTTATGATGTCAGCCCTGGGCAATTTGCCTGATGGCTGCCTTTGATAGGGCACCGTGAAGTCTATGTAAATCTGAACAGGTCTAGGAACCAACATAACTAAAGAACTCCACAAACTCTGTTCAGAACTGCAGAAGATTTTGTGTCTATTTGGTCAGATTGGTGCCTAGGGCTTAGTTTGGTTAAATTAAGTCTCAGAAGTTTCTTTTCTGCTGGCTTTATGAAGAGTTTAATTTGGTGTGTAGTTCCAGGTAAGGCTTTCAGACTTTCTGACTGCTCAATTCAAACTGACCAAGCCAGAATATACTTTGATGTGTAGATGCAAAGCCCTTTGACTTACTTATTCCGTAGGCCATATTCAACTGTAATATAAATAGATAGTTCTACTGATAGACGTGGAACAGCTGCACAATCCAATCCATTTGTGATTTTGACCTTTTGTTCAGTGCAGTTAAAGGATAAATACCAATGTCAATGAAATCCAGAGGGTGTTGTGATAGTCATAGTGACATAGGTTAGAAGGCATCTCAGGAGGGCATCTACTCTAGTGCTTTATGTAAAGCTCTTTGCTACTTGAATTCAGAACCCAGTGGCCTGGTACTTTGTTCAGGGCCATTTCAGAGCTTTGGGTTTTTAAAACCTTCAAAGGACAAACATATGATTTAGGGTCTAGAGAACAAGTCTTATGAGGAGCAGCTGAGGGAACTGGGATTGTTTAACCTGGAGAAAAGGAGGCTCAGGGGCAATGTTAGCACTCTCTGCAACTACCTGAAAGGAGGTTGGTAGTGAGATGGGTGTCAGTCTCTTCTCCCAAATAACAAGTGATAGAACAGGAGGAAACAGCCACAAGCTCCATGAGGGGAGTTTTATATTGGTTATTAGTAAAAACTTCTTCGCTGGAAGGGTTGTTAAACAGTGGAACAGGTAGCCCAGGGAAATGGTGAAGTCACCATCCCTGGAGGTATTTAAAAGATACATAGATGGGATGCTTAGGGACATGGTTTAGTGGTGGGCTTTCTTAGGTTAATGGTTGGTCTCAATGATCTTGAAGGTCTTTTCCAACCAAAAAATTCCAGGATTCTATGATATTCAGTCTGGGCAACCTACTCATGCTGAATATAGAAATATGTTTTTATTGTTTTTTGGCTTAACATAAGGCCATAGGTTTTTTTATAGAATAAATCTTTTATTGGAATGTGTGCTTTGAAATTTTGCATATTAAGCTATGCAAACCCAGTTATTTATCTAACGTGTATGGGTTTATTTTTTTAAAAATCAGTGTCTGTGATGCAGACGAAAGTAGAACTTAGTTTTCATATTTGTTAAGTATACCTGTTGAAAGCACTTGCAAAATAAACAACAGTGTTAAAACAATGGTGGTCATATGCTTTCTGTCCTTATTTGTAGCACTTCTTCAGGATTTCCCAACCCTAGTTACTCAGAACTGCACACTCAGGCCAATAGTGTCAGCCCTAGTGTTTTCTGTTGCTGTTAGAAGGCTCAAGGATGTTTCTGACTTTGCAGAGTTCCAGAGTTTAGCATATGTCTTTGGGTTTCGGCAGCCTGAAACTTGTTTCAAATGCAAGGTTAGCGTTTGTTAGTTGTACTGTGTGAAATATTTTAATGATCTGCAGAGTGAGTTGAGGGAGACAGCTTCCCTGCAGAAATATTTTCATCTTTTTCTTTCTGTTGAAGCATCAAGGAAAGGGAACTTTAAAGTAGTGGAATTTGGACATCTTCTGGGAAACTCTTAAAGGGCACATGTCTTTCATCAAACATACACATCAGGAAGCTGTTACCTCTGAAATCACTACCGCTCAACTGGGACACAGTAGTGTAGGGATGTTTGTGTTCCTAATGCATCACAAGAACAAGTGCAGTGAGCTTAGGCTAAAATGTCTTTGTATAAGCTGTGTAAGGAACCTTGTCTCCAAGGAAGCTTATCTTTCAAGAACATAGCAAAATGTTACCATGGATTGAATGTGTATGTAAGATGAATAACATTCCCCATCACTGTTTTTCCTTGCTAACTTTTTGAGTTCCTGATGGGAGAATTACCAAGACTGAGCTCACTGCTCGCTTTCCATAAATGCGGAACACTTTATAGTATCTGCTTGTAGAACATTGCTTATGGGTAATTCGACCTTCCTTAGAAAACAAATCCAACCAAAACAGGTATGAATAATAAAATGTTGAATAAAAGTTACACATTTGCTTGGACATCAGATGTTTACATGCTGACCATACACATTGTACCCAGATGTAATCTAAATCACCCTGTCATAATGGGTTATTTCATTCATGTCATATTTTCTTGCCTGATTTGTACTTCCATTCTGATCTGTCCTTCAGGTAAGCAGGCACCAAAACAGTATTGAGAAATGGGGAGAAAATGAGCAAATACTCATGGTAAACTTATTTTTAGGACAAAAGAAATAATACAAATCAAACAGATTATTTGAATAAGACAGTTTTGATTGTCTGATCTGAATTTATATACATGTGCTTGTAAAGTTATTTGTCACTGCTTCTCAGAGGGTAGTTGTCATAGATGAGGTCAGTTAAATGGCTATAATGGCTCTTCTTTCACATGTCATTATGGGAGAAAATGACTTTAACTGCTGAAGTTGGTCAGGAGGGCCTTAACACCTGTCTTACACAGGAAACTCTTCAAACACAATGTACAGGACACTAGCTATTCTGCACTGATAGTCCACACACGTTTCTTTTAGTTTATTATGAGAGAGCTCTGAGTTGTTGTCTGTAAGTGATACTACTACAGTATTTCTACAAATGAGTCTTAGGGCTTACAGGTATAAGAAAACAGCTGGTTAATGGATTCCATTTACAACTTCTACATTATATAATTTGGATTAATTCTAGGGCAGAGAGAATAAAAACTTTTCAGGTTAACAGGAAAGTTAATTTCTGTAAAGAAAGGGAAGGATTGCAGGTGGAGACTTGCTACCTGAGCTACCGGCATGTCAAGTAGTGGAGAAAGCCAATAGCCTACACGAGCAGCTCATGACAGTTTGCCCTATGCAAGACTCTGGTTCTGTTTTTCTTTCCTCTTGCCGCATTTGGAATCTTCTTAGTCACCTACTAGGAAAGGGGAGAAAAAACTTGATGAAAGTATTTAATACGATGTGCAGAGGCCTGCCAAGTGCTTGCTTCATCTTAATGTCTGGATTCGTCAAGCTGCAGATGGACAGAAACAGGAGTCCAGCTCCTGACATAGCTGGTAATCAGACACTCTGAGGCAGTGTTATAAGGCAGAAATATCACGTGAGCCATACAAAAAGTAATAGATGATACCTATGAAAGTGTTGGATTGTTTGCTGTTTTCAGCTTTGGAGTGGTCAAATGACAAGACGCCCAAAAGGAGTGGGTGGTACAGTCTCCAGATAACAACATGGCCTGGCACTTCCCTGTCATCAAAATGGAATACTATGAAGTTCTTGTTCTGCTGCAGTATTGCAATACTGCATCACAATTTGCTTCTTCTGGGGGCTTAGTTATGCTAATTCTTCTGTAAGATAGGCAAATTCCTTTAGATCTGCCAGACTCCTCATTTAAGTTCTCCTGAAATTCAAGTTTATTTTCAAGCTCTTCTAAACTTCAATACAAAGATGAAAAAATTGAGAGAAGTGCCTCTATTAATTGAATTCTCATTAAAAATGTGTTAGGAAGACCATCATCATGAAAATACATATTTCTATGCAAACTAAAATTTTGCTCTAATTTTGTATCATTTGGATCACTGAAGTACAAGATACACACAAACAAAGAACTCAAGTAGTGTTGTTACATTTCCTTAAATAGTGACTCGGTTAAATCTAAATCTTTCAGAGAACACAGTGTAAATGTTTGAATTTTCATAACAGCTGGAGAGTCAACTTGGACTGGACATCATCAGTGTTTAATTGAAGTACCGATATGAATCAATAGGAAAATGTACGGTTGTAAATCGAGTGCCAAAAGTTCAATTGTGAACAGTTGCAATGCTGTCTTTGAAGATGTTCATGGGAATCATTATTTTTACCCTTTCTCTTTGAAAGAGTAAAGGTCCTTATATCTAACACTTTGTATTTATCCCTGTGGCTCCCCTGTTCCTTCTCAGAATTATAATTCTCTGCTATTTGTTTTCTATTTCTTGCAGAGGCAAGGGTTCTAGGGAGAAGCTGATACTGTTCCTTATTGTGCAAAGACAGCAGTAGTATGATCTAAGAGTGCTGGCTCTTCATCTTGGCTTTGCAGTCATGATGCCCTTTCAGTGTTACATGCTATGCAATTTACTAACCTAAGGAATCACAGTGACCTGTTTCCACCTTAGCTTTCCTTGCCACCCAAGCCCCCCGGGGGGAAGAATGCTAGAATGGTGCTAGTATGGACCTGCTACCAAAATGTGATAGGAGACGTCTTGTGTTTGTTTTCATGTCTTCCTCCTCTTCCCTTGCGGAAATCCAGGTGTTCCTGTTCATGTCCTCCCCAGTTCTGCTACAGTGCCTCTGCACCATTGCCACCTGGTGGGAAAAAAACCCAGAAAACAGAGATAAAAATGAAACACTGTTTTAAAAGCAACTTCTGGTGATACTATAGACTGCAACAACCAAAGCACTTGGTTGCCTGTGGAAAATACTTTATGACTGTCTAGTTGGCTGTGACAGGGAAGAGCAAGTCTGATACAGATGTTGGAGATACATTGATGAACTGTGTTGAGCATCTCTAATGACTTGTTCACAGAAGCATGTAAGTTGGCTCATTTAGGCAGTGTTTTATGATCAGGGTAGTGCAGCAACAGTTAATGTTTGTATTTTGCCCCTGACTATGAAAAAAACTTAATAGAAGTAGTTTTCTGTCACAATGCTGTGTGCAGATTTTCCCCTTCAAAAATTACTTGCCAAACAGAAGTTCTCTAGCAGAACTGAGCAACTGAATGCTTGTAGTAGGTATTTTTTGTTCTTGTGTAGTTTATTTTAGTTTTACTGTTTAATTTGTCAGCAATTAAATGATTCTCTAATTTGGTATGATTAAAATTCTATGAGTGGCCCTAGCATATGTTCTTTTATTACTACATATATTTGTAAAATAAAGCAAATATTTGATCCTTGATTGTATGATTGGTTTTTCTTAACTTGGATACCTGGACCCTTTGTCCCAATTATTTACAGAAGCACTCAAATATTACATTTTTAAAAGATATTTTATAGTACTTAGTTTAATCACCTACTGCTCCAAGGGAGCTCAATCCCTCTGTGCTTGTTGCAGCTGCCATCTTGGAAGCAAAACAAAATGCTTTGTTGAACTTTCTTTGAGGGATAACTACGGTGGTGCAAGTATAATGCTCTGAAACTGCACAACATGTTACCATTACTTGCTGTTGGTGGGCCCATCCCTTGCTACCTGGAATCTGAGGGATCTCATCCCTCCCTCATCCAGGAACAGTGATCTTGCATTTTTCTTTACAAACTCCATCTTTTTATGCTTTGTTTAAATGCCAAAATCTGAGGTGCGCCATTCTGTATATTACTTAAGTTCTCCATGTCTTCAGTAATTTACCCTCAGGGTAAATCAATTTATCTCTGAAGACTAGGGAATGTATTTAAAAGGCATCAATAGTCACACCTCTTCAGACCTGTAGACCATGCAGCTTAGTACTGAGAAAACAGTATCAAGCAGATTTCTGCTGTGTTGTTGGTGGCAACCACTCAGTTCGACTTGGAGGGGACAGTGACTTAGACCATAATAGCCAGAATGTGCTTCTTGGGTCATGTATAGTACAGTACCAGAATATTTAGGGTTTTTTTTTCAGGTAAGAACTTAGTTAAAATTAGAGTTTGTCGTCACATATGTACAGTAAATGTCTTGGATCCTTTGCTTTGAATCTCAAGCTCTTGTTGGACTCTTCTGTCCATAAGATTATGATGTTTCAGAAATGTAGAACAGATTACTTTCATAATATTGTTAGCTGCATACTAGAAAACATAGAAAGGTTTATCGTATTTTAAGACTTCAAAAATGTTTTGTTCAGGTTGGTGTGACTTCCACAAATGGAGACTTGAAAGGATTTATAGATCAGAACCAGAGTCCAACAGAAGGTAAGAGAATTGTATTTGTATACATAGAAAAGCATATATTAAGAATTATTTCTCATGTTTACTATGCATATGGTTCACTGCATACAGTTAGGTCAGTTTTGGGAGACTCAGAATTTAAATGTTCAAAATGTATTTTATACATCCAGACTGGCAGATGTTTTATTACTGACATGCAAGTATCTAACACAATAATCACAAAAGAAAACACAAAGGGCAATTGTCTCACCAGTGCACAAGAAATTAATGAAGTCATTTATAAAGATTGTGCATAATAAATTGGAAGATCTTCAGAAGGAACAAGTGTAGTAAAAATAATGAGAGGATAAAGTAAGCCCCTTTTTTTTTCCTTTCCTTGATGGTGAATAATGTGCTCAATTCCCTGATTTCCATCCCACCCTTAAAGTTCCCAAACTCTATTGTAGTACAAATGGGAGAGAAGGTTAGGCATTACTTCATAGTCAGTGATATCTTGTGGTACCTTCCGTAAGTGTTCTGGACAATTTACAATAATAATTATATTTTGTCCTATCCTGTTTTGTCTTAGCATTTCTAGATTAATCACTTTTGACTCTAAACCACTGTGTTGGCAATCAGAACAGCTATAGGATTGCAGTAAAATAAAAAAGCAACCCTTTATCAGTATCAGAAAACTTGAGGATTTACAATTCAGGAAACATTTCCATCAACCGATCTTAAGTAAATACTGGTATGCTGTTATCACTGCAATAAATAAATGAAATATTAACTGGAAGAATGATTTTTGGCTCATCATGACAGTTTATGTGTATCAGACTTCAGAGTCTGAAAAATTGAAAGTTTAAACAGGAAGTGCCTAGAGCTACAGTATCTTTCTAGTTTTCTAAACTATGCAGAACATTATGGACTGGTTTTAGGCCTTTAAGAATTAGTTTATTGAGCACTGGTGAGATGATTGCCCTTTATGTTTCATTATTTTGTGATTATTGTGTCATGATACTAGGGAAAAAGACTAAAATAAAGGCAGCATTTTCAAATAATTTCTTTGAGACAAGCAATGGATTTGTTCAGAGAATAACTGAATAAAGTATAGGACATTACTGTTAGCAGTAATATCTCAGTGATCCTTAGATTTTGCTTCTGGGATGTATTATTTACCTCCATTATTCTATATTTTCCAAAATGTTATGTGCTAATGATTTTTAAATTTTTTTTAAGCTTGAGTTGTAATTAAAAATCACTGACCTCCCTGTAGAGATATAACATCTTGTTCACGCTGGCTTACTCTTCTTGGAGAATGAAATATTCCAAAAACACTGGCAAAACTTTCATGTCAGTGTCTGAACTGTCTTGTTACTTCAATCTGAAGTATCCCTTGCTTACTTCTGGTATGTCCACTGTTGAACTCTGAAAATTAAGGAGAGGGGAAGAAACTCCAAAAAGGCATTTAGATCCACTGTATCTTAACAGGGCTTTGTGAACTTCCTAATGAGTAAAGTTTTTGTTGGTTTATCCATTATTTAAGTTAACTCATTTGCTATTGTAAAAATAAAGGCAGTTTAGGCAACGGGCTCTTTTGGCTGAATGATCTCCATTTGGAGCTTGTTTCCTCTGCTTGAAATGAATACTTACTGGATCTAAGAGGGAATGCCACATGCAGATGGCTCTTGACTAATGGCTAGGTTACTTGCCTAATCCCAGGGACCACTTGCTGCAAGGATGGTCATTGGGTAAAATATTTTAAATACTGCACACAGTGCAGTCTGGGTATCTCCTTTCTGAAAGTTGTTTTTACTAAGTCTTTGATGCAGTAGATTTTTATTGTTACAGTCAAAATTGTTAAGCTATGGCAGGCTGGGCTGACTATGCTTAGTTTCCTTATCTGAAGGTACCTGGCCAGACTAGTGATTAAAATTATTCCTGTAGGAGACATGCATTTTAATCATCACAGACAGAAAAAAAATGGCCCTGGTTCTCATTCTTTAGTAAATTAATCCTCTTGGGTTACTGAATACAAAAGAGATGTTTCCTCTCATGTTTTGGAGATCAGAGAGTTGGAGTTGCTGTTCTTAGCCTTGAGGACAGATCTGTCTCTTATGTGTCAGGTACTCTTCTAGTGTTCTATCATGGATTGTGCCCGTTGGGAGAAAATCCTAGTATGCTCCATGCTAACATGACTAACACACTTCTGGGTGTAGGCAGAACTTCGGTGTCTAATAAAGTTAATCGTCAACAACTAAGGTACTCCATTATTTATGCAAAATACTGGTTTAAGTGGCAAGATGTCTTTGTAGAGTTGGCCCATTCAGCTAAAATTAAGTATAACAGTTTAAGTTAGTTCTTAAACAGATATAATTACATTTGTGAATGAGTTGGATAGTGACAGTTCAGTTGTGATTTTGGGGTGATTGTTTCAAGCTGTGGTTGAATTAAATCAGATATACTGTAAAGTTAACGTTAAAAATTGCATGTGTAACCAGGAGAATTTAAAATTTTATCTGTTTGGGAGACACTCCTAGTCAATAATTTAGCCACTTCCAGTTTTGTGATCCTGTTCATATAAAAATG
This sequence comes from Eurystomus gularis, assembly GCA_013400335.1. NCBI lineage: Eukaryota > Metazoa > Chordata > Aves > Coraciiformes > Coraciidae > Eurystomus > Eurystomus gularis. Next base: position 9,202 of record VZZY01013720.1, read on the forward strand.
GAAAATCCAATCTTTTCCCACTGAGTCCAACCAGAGGGCACATCTGTACTACCACTTGGTTGTTTGTCCTGTAAAACCACTTTGCCTGCCCTCTGTGCAATTCACACATCTGGCTGTGGCTTTGAGGGCTCTATTCTAGTTTAAGGCTACCTGATCATCTGAGCATCGGAGCTGCCTAGGCTAGAAGCCCTGTAATAAAATCAAGGTTTGGAACCAAGCTGAGGTGTGGTGGGCTGTGGCAGAGGAGGACCTGCCTGCCCTGCTGGCTGCCCACCACAGAGGGTAGAACGGCTTCATCCAGCAGCCAGTTGTTACAGCTCCTACTCTGGCAAAGCAACCTGTCCCTAACACAAAACAGTGTGGTCTGTGGTGGGGTTTTGTGCCTTTGCTTTGTTTGCACGAGATGCTGGCATTTCTTGCCTTGACACTCTGTTGCCTATGCCAAATCTTTTTAAAATCCTTCCGTTTCCAGGCGCTGCTATCTTGGCTGTACTGCAGTGTGGGACTCGCTGAATGAAAACTATCTGTTTAAATACAGGAATATCAGTGCAAATGACAATATTTACAGCTGCCCATGAGGCAGAAGAGAGGCCTCCTCCATGCGAGGCGGTGTGACCTGCGCCTCCCGTTCTGCCGCTGCGGCTTCCGCGCACTTCCGCTGGGGCGGCGCTGGGCCCTGTCCCTCTCGGCACCCGCCGCGGGCTTCGCCTGGGCTCGCTCGGCGCGCGATTGCTCCTGCCTGGCCCCGCCNCGGCAGTGCGCGCGGGCGTGCGCCGCCATCGCCTGGAGCCCGGCGGGGTCCTGGCTGCCCCGCGCCCTGGCTCGCCTAGTTGATGCTTAATGCGGTGGCTTTTCGGGGGGGCGGCGGCGCAGGGGGCTGCCGCACACGGGTAGCAGGAGCAGAGCGTTTCTACTGCCTGGGAAACATGCGCTTGAAATGCCCAGCCTGTGGCGGGGGGCGGCAGCGCGCTCTGCTGCCGGCTTGGCGAACTTCGACAGGCTGGAGCAATTCACCGCGGGAGGGAACGGCCGCTGCACCGGTACCGGCTAGGCCTGCAGAAAGGGACCTGGGGCTGCTGGTGGGGAGCAAGTAAACCATGAGCCAGGAATTGCAGTACCACGCCTTGGAAGGCTAATGGTATGCTGGGCTGCATGAGGAGACGTGTTGACAGCAGGTCGAGGGAGGTGACCCTTCTCAGCCATGGTGAGGCTATTTCTTGGAGTACCCTGTCCAGTTAGGGCAGTGAAAGAGACAAACACAAATAGTGGAGTGAGTCCAGCAGAGGGACATTAAGATCGTGAAGGAACTGAAACAACTTTCATATGAGGAAAGGCTGAGAGAGCTGAGACCGTAGTCCAGAGAAGAGAAGGCTCAAGGGAAACTGAACAATGTATATAAATACTGGAAGGGAGGCTGCATAGAGGATGGAGCCAGGGTCTTTTCAGTGGTGCCCTGTGACAGGACCACAGGTATGGGTGTAGGTGTGAAACACAGGAGGTTTTCCATGAACATCAGAAGACACTTTTTTGCGTGCGTGAAGGTGGCAGACTGCTGGCAAAGGTTGCCTAGAGAGGTTGTGGAGTCTCCATCCTTGGAGATACTCAAAAGCTGTCTGGACATGTCCCTGGACAGCCTACTCTGACAGACCCTGCTTGAAGCAGAGTGGTTGGACAAGATAATCTCTGGACATCTCCCTCAGCTGCTCTGTGATTCTGTCTATATGTTCTTGTAACAAGATGTCTCCTGTAACAAGGTTGTTTCATTCAATGCTCATAGCTACTGGTAGGAATGAAGAGATAATACATCTGATATAAATTGAAAAAAGTCTAGTAAAGATTAATCTGTATTTGATAGGTTGCATTTTTAATTACAGTGTTTCTAAGGTCTTATTTTGGCATGTTTTTAGCTTATTTTCCTTCTAGGGGGCCTACAGGAAATATGGAGAGGAACTCTTTATCAGAGAGCATACTGATAGGACGAGGGGTAATGATTTCAAACTGAAAGAGGCTACATTAGATTAGGAAGAAATTCTTTACTGTGAGGGTGGTAAGACACAGGAACAGGTTGCCCAGAGAAGCTGTGGATGCCCCCCTCCCTGGAAGTGTTCAAGGCCAGGTGGGATGGGGCTTTGAGCAACCTGGCTGAGTGGGAGGTGTCCCTACCATGGCAGGGGGTGGGAACTAGATGATCTTTAAAGTCACTTCCAACCCAAACCATTCTATGATTCTATTTTAAAGGTACTTGATACACGTGACCTGCAAATAAAGGATATTCCCAAAAGTAAATCACAAGAACCCCTGGCAACGCTACAGGCTTTGGGAAGTGTGGCCAGAAAGCTGCCTGGCAGAAAAGGACCTGGGGATGCTGGTGGACAGCCAGCTGAACATGAGCCAGCAGTGTGCCCAGGTGGCCAAGAAGGCCAACAGCATCCTTGCCTGTATCAGAAATGGTGTGACCAGCAGGAGTAGGGAGGTGATTGTGCTCCTGTACTCGGCACTTGTGAGATCGCACCTTGAGTACTGTGTCCAGTTTTGGGCACCACAGGATAAGAAGAACCTTGAGGTGCTGAAGCAGAGAAGGGCTGCAAAGCTGATGAGAGATCTGGCGAATGTCATATGAGGAGCGCCTGAGGGAACTGGGATTGTTTAGCTTGGAGAAGAGGAGGCTGAGAGGAGACCTCATTGCTCTTTACAACTACCTAAAAGGAGGTTGTAGTGAGGCTGGTGTTAGTCTCTTCTCCCAGGTAAATAACGACAGTACGAGAGGAGGTTTAGATTGGATATCAGGAAGAAGTTCTTTACTAAAAGAGTGGCTGGCCATTGGAACAAGCTGGCCAGGGAAGTGGTGGTGTCACCATCCCTGGAGGTGTTCAAAAAACGGGTAGGTGTGGCACTTTGAGACATGGTCTAGGGGCTAGGGAGATGTTCGATGAAGATTGGACTAGATGGTCTTTTCCAACCTAAATGATTCTAAGATTCTAAGTTACGTCAGTTAAATAAACAGATAAGTCACCCGTTCTCTGTACTCAAAAGTACCCATAGTTCCTCTTGCCAAAGAAAAATAAGGAGGTTCACTGCATAGCCAGAGCTGTGGCTGTGCTGGCTTGTGGGCAGCAATGAGCATTGGTGATGGAGATCTCTATAAAGAAATTTTAGTGGCAACGTGCTTCATATCTGTGTTGGTTTAGTAAAAGCTGCGGCTGCGGTGGTAGCCAAGCCGTGTGGCCGTGCCGCTCCCCGCCCCCTCCCCTCTGCCGTGGGTCGCGGACAAAGAAACAGAAGGTTTAAAAGTACCTTTTTGAGTTGAGATAAGGAAGGTTTTATACATATATAAAAGAAACTAACATGTAATAAGCACTTGCAGTTAACAAAAGACAACAGTGGCAATGAGAAAGGAGCAGCACAAAAGCAATTGATAGCAGAGAGCGGCAACAGAGCAAGCTCAGGGAAGAAACAGCCAAATGCGAACTGCCTCCCCCCCACCGGAACTGGCCCCGGGGCATGATGTCAGTATGGTATAGAATAACCTGGCTTCACTAAAATTAACCCTGTCCTGGCCAAACCAGGACATTCTCCACTCCTTATTCTATACCATCTACGTCACGCCCCGCGGTCATTTAGCTATCAAAAAGAAATATAATACANTCATTTAGCTATCAAAAAGAAATATAATACAGT
>VZZY01013721.1:0-20977 GCA_013400335.1 Eurystomus gularis
AACATGAGCCAGCAGTGTACCCAAATGGCCAAGAAAGCCAAAGTCATCCTGGCCTGGATCAGGAATAGTGTGGCTAGCAGGATCAGGGAAGTAATTTTACCCTTGTACTCTGTGCTGGTGTGGCTGCAGCTTGAGTACTCTCTTCAGTTTTGGGGCCTTCACCACAAGAAGGACATTGAGGCACTAGAGCATGTCCAAAGAAGGGCAACAAAGCTGGTGAAAGGTCTAGAGCACAAGTCTTNAAAGGTCTAGAGCACAAGTCTTATGAGGATCTGCTGAGAGAACTGGTGATTTTAGCGTTGAGAAAAGGAGGCTTAGGGGAGATCTTATTGTGCTCTACAACTACCTGAAAGGAGGTTGTAGAAAGGTGGGGATTAGTCTGTTCAACCAAGTAACAAGCCATAGGACAAAAGGAAATGGCCAGAAGTTGTACTGAGGGAAGTTTAGATTGGATATTAGGAAGAATTTATTTACTGAAAGGATTATCAGGCATTGGAACAGGTTACCCAGGGTGGTGGTGGAGTCCCCATCCCTAGAGGTATTTAAAAGACATATAGTTGTAGTATTTAGGGATATGGTTTAGTTGAGGACTTGTCAGTGTTAGCTTAATGATTGGACTTGATGATCTTAAGGGTTTTTTCCAATTTAGGCAATCCTGTGATTCTGTAATACTGTTTGTTAGATAGAGAGAATATTCTTGTTAGTGTTTTGGTCCAATTTAAAGGAAATTGAGGAAAACAGTCTTGAATTATCTTAGAGAAGTGGTGTATGAAGGAGAGTGGTATTTTTGTTGTTGTTGTTTTCAGGGAGGGAATAGTGGAAAGAATCAAAATAGCACCCACTGAAAAAAGTGACACAGCGATATTGTCTTCTCAAAGGGTTGAACGTCTAAGATCAAAACCACAGCACTGTAAAAAGAAAACATAATAAAAAGCTGTGACACTGTGGTCAATGAAGTCAAATTAAAGTGCATGATGAGTTTTCATGCCCCTACCTCTGCCTTCCCTTCCCCTTTCCAAGTACTGCTAAGTGTTAAATAACTCAACTCTTGGATAAGGCAATGAGGCTTTTTTCTTTTAATACATGAAGTGCAGAGTTAGGTGAAAGTATACTTGGGGCATTAGGAACTTTAATGCGTGTTTGAAGAGGCAAAGCAGCAAGAAGGCAGGCTTGCAGATCTTTGTTTATCAGCTGGGTCATGTATGTGGCAGCTGACTGCAAAGTCTTGATTTAATTATGTTTCACATCCTCTTTGCTATGATACAGTATTCAAAAATGTTGACTGAGGAGAGAGTAGTTTAAACTGTTTTTAGACATTATTGTAACAAAAATGCTAAAGGAAAGAGTTTATGACATTGGGTAGAGAAGTATTTCTGCCTCTCAGGGTCCAGTTGGTGGTCAGCACTGAATGTTATTGGGAATTTTGTATCTTCATGTGAGCCACTTGAAGGGGGTGGGAAGAGTACTCTTAAAAGGAATAGATGAGGGAACAAAATTGGCTGAAGTAAAGAATTTGCCCCATCCTCAGGAGCTTTATTTCTAAAGAGTTATATTCATTAATGCTAGTTTAATTCATGCAGTATGAGTCACTTTAGGGAGGTAATGATTTCTCAAACAGGGGTAAATATACATGAGTTAAAGAGAGCATAAATTGATAAGGGCTTCTAAAGATTGTTAAAAGGTAAAATTACTAGAACATGACATTTTTAAACCAGAAAATTTCTGCTCTTTCTTGCAAAATTCATGTCAAAAGATATTAAATATTTTCCAAATATTGTAAGTGATGTTAAAAATTTTGAGATGCTGACATACAAATTTTAAATGCTATATTTCAACAACTTTTTAAGAAGTCATACAGTATATTGGTTAATATCTAGGCTATTGATAGTATCCTCCATTATTAGTAAATATTCTGAAATAGCAATAAACACATTTGTGTCCTTTGGGCATACAAATCCATACTAGAAGTACTGTAGCATATGGGGTCTCTGGATGTAAGCTATGTTTCATGGTGTTGCCCTAATTGAAATAACTGTCACTTTGAGCATTGAGAGGGACGTGACCAGAAAGGGTTAATAATAAAGAAATATATTGAAACTTAGTTGATTATAGTGAAACCTGCTAAGGATATTTCTGTGAGGCATTCAAGGAATATTTGTGGTGAAAAGTAATGTCTTATGCTTATGCAAAGACATATAGAAAAGCATCTGAGGGTATGTGTGGTGGGTTAACCTTGGCTGAATGCCAGGTGCCCACCAAGCCACTCTATCACCCTCCCCTTTTCCCCTCTCCCTCCTCAGCAGAGCAAAAAGAAAGGGGAGGAAAATAAGATGGGAAACAAAAGCAGTTTAATAATAACAGAAGCAAAGCCAAGCAAATCCACGCATGGAAGCAAAAGAAAACAAAGATTTATTCTCTGCTTCCCATCAGTAGGTGATATTTGGCCACTTCCTGGGAAGCAGGGCTCCAAGACGCGTAGTGGTGCTCTGGAGGACGACGGAACTGCCCCCTCTCTCCTCTTTTTCCCTAGCTTTATAGCTGAGCTGACATCATATGGCATGGAATATCCCTTTGGTCGGTTCAGGTCATCTGTCCTGGTTGTGTCCCCTCCCAAGATCTTGCCCACCCCATCCCACTTAGGGGAGAATGTTGGGAAGAGCCTTGGTGCTGTTTGAGCACTTCTCAGCAGCAGTCACAACACGGGTGTGTTATCAATGCCCTTCTAGCTCCCAGCACAAAACACTGCACCATGAGGGCTGCTGTGTGGAAAACCAGCTTAGCCAGACCCACTACAGTTTGAAAAAGAGTAAAAAAAAATCAAAGCTTCAAGGAAAAAAAAGAAAAACAAGCAACAAAACATTTGAAGCAAAAGAAGCCAAAAGCCAAAAAAAACAATAGAGGAAAAAATATAGAGAAAAATAGAAAACCAGGATAATTAAATTGCTGGAGAACCGAAGAGGCTAGTTTGAATACCAAGCAAATTAGCACAAGCCAGAGAAGTAAATTAATGAGAATGGGGTTAAAAAACTGAAGATGATCCCTATCAGGTAAATTTGATATAAAGACAACAGTTTCATGCTTAAAACAAGGGTTACAACATGGTGCTTAAAATAACAACAAAAAGGAATGAAAGGAAAATTTGTGGCCTTATAAAAAATATTCATTCTTCAGAGCTATGTGTAAGAGAAAGCCTCAGGCACAGCTATGGGAAGAAGATGGTAATTTGCACAGCTTTTGTTTTTTCAGATCTGACGTCGTATGAAGATTCTGTTTGACTAGTATGTGACAAATAAAGGACATCACCAGAGTAATTTCCAATTTTAAAAGTTACAAACCACTAGATGAAATAAGAGATTATTCTGTTGACTTCTTCAAAGTACAAATAACTTCTAGTGATGGAGATTTGGTGGGAGCAAAAGAATTCTTTCATCAGTTAAAAAGAAAGGGGACTGCACGTTGGCTAACACCATGGGCAAATAGTGATGACTAGTCATGCTAACTCCAAACCTGATTCTCAAGCAAGGTTTCTATTGTGATCTGACTAAATATGTCTCTTTGCTCCTCATGTTCTTTTTTTTTTTTTTTTTAATAAACAAAAAAACCCAACAGGTTGGAAACTAGCAAGCTGAAAAACTGGATGCTCTATTAAAACAGGAGAAGTGCAAATTTCTGTTAAGAGATCAAACAGAATAGCTTATTTGAAAGACTAGTAGTAAAGCATTCAGTAGTTGCTTCTCCATTACTTTATCCTAAATGGTTTGCCTTTTTATTTCCTAAGTGGTCAAGTTATTTTTTCTGCTACTCCTTTCATTTGTTCTTCCCTTACTCCTTGTTCCTCTTCTGCTTTATTTTTCTCCCATGATTTTTTCTTTTTCTGTTTACACCTACATCTCTTGCAGAACCTGCATATTGTGTTTCTTTATGCAACCTCTTCAGTTGTTTTCTCCCTTATCTTCTCTTTCTATGACCTATCAGAAAACTTGACCTCACAGGATGTAGCAATTTATTTGTTATTTATTTATTTATTACTAAGCTCGCAACTATATAGTACATTGTGCGGAAAGAAAGTGTTAACCCTTGTTATATGTCAAATGAAAAGTCTGCAGTAAAGCCAAACCATTCCCCCTCAAAGCAGCTATAGAGTGAGATAGCACTGGCTATTCCTAATTTAATACTGGCTCTAAGCCTTTCTTGAGAACAAATACTGTGAATTAGATTCTGACTAGCAGTTTTTAATCTTGAAATGAATGCAAATCTTCTCCGATAGTGTGGAATAAGGATGCTTCTACTTTGGTCCATGCTGTGTTGTTCTGTGAAACCCTCTGGCTTTTCTGAAGCTGCATGTGAGATAGCTGCTCCTGTAAGTTACTCTTTCAGCACAAAGCAGGAGAAATAGAAAAGAAATACATTCTCTCTGTTAAGTGGTAGAGCTACTTTTGCTAGTGATGCTCTGTGATTAAGTAGCATACCAAATACCTTCGGGGGCAGAGGGATTTGAGTATTCATGCTGTACTTTCATTAGCTTTGCCTCAGCCACTGCCACAAACTTCTTGCTCTTTGCAAGCAGACAACCCTTGAAGAGTGAATCTCAACACCACACAAGGGAGTTTGTGTCCTCGCTGTGTACCTGATAGCTTACCTGCATGCTGACTCTGCTGCCAATGAACTTAATCCTACCACAGAAGTGAGGTTTGCCTTTGGCTGTTTCCCACTCCTTTGAGGACAGAAAATGCATGAGCTTGTGTCCCTGAGCAGTAATGATTTTCAAAGTCTTCTCTTCAGCCCACGTACACAAAGTTAAAAATCCTATATGACTATTTGTAAGTACCTGGAGACTTATGGGTCTATACAAGTTATTAAAATCAAATGCATAATTGCCTTTCTTGTGGGAGAAGTTTCACAGAGTAGGAGTCATTTTAAATGGGCACAGAAACCAATTACATACATTAAGGGTATAAGATCCAGATCTATTTTAACAGTATACAAGCACTCAACGGTGGCCTTTTGATACATACAATAATTGAGGATTAAGATAAAAATTATGGTCTCCCATTATCTATAATTGGTCATTTATCATCTTTCAAAAAATGAAGGCACTTCTTCAACTGCCACATTAGTGACAAGCATAAAATAACATGCCAATGTCACTGCTATGTCGCTGAAATTAACCCTTCCTTTCACTCCGAATTCTTGCTTTTCTGAGTTGTGCATAAACAACTCTGTCCATCATTTTGGTAAATAGATCTAGGAACCTTTAATATTCTTTACCTGTGTAGAGACAGAATATTAAATATTCACAGTCATGTTGCTAAATTTTAAAAAAAAAGAAGATTACCTTGTAGTTGAACTACAACGGAGTGTTTGCCTTAGTTCCTGGCTTTAAAAACCCTTAAATTTAAGTCTTGGATAAAGAACAGAAGTTGCAGGTCAGAAACATATTCAACCTGAACTCCCCCCATTTTGGCTGTTGGAAGTGGGATTTCCAAAGAGAAGTTTCAAGGGAAGGTGCTCAGAAAAGGCTTTCTCATTAAAGACAAAGTCTACCAAACCCTTCCTTCCATCCATCTTCTTTACCCCACTACCTCCTTTCCTTCCTTTCTTCAATAATCTCAAAAAATTAAAATACACTACTGAGTAAAAGTAGGCCTTGGATGGATGTAGTGCATTTGAAGTCTCATTTTGCTTACTTGTTTGCATGTAAGTGTCCTCATCTGCTTATGGGAGGGACATGACTTTTAGTTCCATTCACTCAACTACCTTGTAAGCTGCCTTACTGTCCACTCCAGAGGGGAACTTTTTTTTCTTTTTTAACCACTGGCTTTTAGACTGTTTAAAATTGTAGGCTGGAACTAAGACAGAGAAACATATTTGTCACATCTTCCAAAGAATAGGAAATTAGCAATCTGCTGTCCGTGTGTGACTTTGATAGTACCAGAAGATTTTCAGTAAGGTACATGTTCATGCAGTTAATAGATAGTTCTTTCTTGAAGCATTTATTAACCATTACAAATGACTTTAACAATAAATATCATGTAAGATTACGGCTGTGTAATATTGCAGGACACATTTTTGTTGACTCTCCCCAGGATATATTATTAAATATGAGAATCAAGGAAAGATCTGTCAGCTACTGTGGGAAAAGAGAGAGGAAAAAAAAGTGCTATACAGAGTTTAGGGGAAGGAATGTTAATGAGGTGTTTTGATGTTTTGGAGCTACAGACTTTCAACTATAGTCATTCAACTTTGCTTTCTTCCTTTCCCTGGTGGCTTCTGGCATTGATCAACATGGGGATACCCATCTGGCTCTGCACTCTTTTCTGTGGTACAATTAATGTTGGTTTTGCATGCACACTTTTGTCTCAAAATCACTAGGGAGAAAGAATGCTAGAGCTATTCTTCCTATGTCATTTAATACAATAGCCTTCTTCACAGAATTTATTTTGCAAGCAATTATTTTCACTATACATCGTTAGGTTCCAATTAGCTTCAATGCTCACTTTGCAAAATGTTACATTGTCTTTTGTTGTGGCAAATCTAGATTAATCCCAAGAAGTATGCTCTTGGAATAGTCCCTGATGCAGCGTGAAATAAACAGTAAGATTCACAGATATCATTTAATATTCAAGACCTTTTCTTCTTCTCTGTGTTTTTATAAGTGATGTAACAGTTCATGAGCAGTTGTAGATTTGAGCATAGGAGTAGCAAAACATTCCTCTGAGAACAATGAACAGAAGCAGTACTTCAATGTAATATTGGACAGTGGGATAATTATTTTTGTTCAACCTGCTGCTGCAACACATATATTAAAAATCTAGCTATACATGAAATTATCACTGGGATACATAGTCTTTGCAGGGCAGGAGAAATAGTAAAATTCTCCTCTCTCCCTTTTTGCTTTAATTGTTCTATTCCAGTCATGATAAGGCCAAGGCTCTGAGAGTCTTGGGTAAAGGAGGGGAGACAAGTTTCATGTTTTCTTCCTCAGAGGTGTTCTCAGGGGACCTTTCTACTTTACAAGCCTGAGCAGGAAATGGCACTGGCGCAGCACGGCATCATCTGCTAATGCAGTGCCATAGATGATGCAGATTACTTGTTCCTCCAACATAAGATGAAACTCCTGCAGTTCCCTTCTAGTGCTTCTTAGGTAGGGTAACATTACATGTCTCTTTGTGGTTTCAAAATCCAGACTCTGCCTTCTATTACTTTGTTGTTTATCTGTTAGAAATTTTGTTTCTTTTATTGTGGGAATATTGAATAATTATTTTTCTCTCTACTTGTTTGCACATCTGGGTAATCACCATAGCAACTGATATATGCCAGGTGTCTGCTCAAAAGGACTCTATCCTCCCAGTCTGTCTCACTAAATTCATTACATTAATTGCCAAGCAGATATTAAATCAAACCTGGGACTGAATAAAATATGAAAAAGATATACTTCTTATTACAAACATTTTCTAAATAATATAAAACATATATCAAATATATAAATCACTTAAGTGCTTGAGTTGTAAATTAAAATGCAAAATAATAACTGCAAAATTTTTACTGAGAAGGGGACAAATTGCACTTTGGAAAATTTCTACTAGACTTGCTTGCCTAAGATCTGTTTCTCACTACAGTAAATTAACTCTTAACATTTTTTTCTTTTTAATTCTTTTAAAGTAACATTAAGTTTGCATAGTTAAGAATTCAAATGGCAGGCAAATACAGTAACAAGGTTTTAAAACCTAATTAACCCTGTTTATTTGCATGTAAATTATGTACTTGTATACATACTGAACTTTAACCATACGATTATATAATTTATGGTTTTTAGTCCAAACTTGAGATATGCACAGCATTAAGTTTTGCTTTATAGTTTTATATGTGCAAATTAATTCTCTGTATGGTATTAAAATTCTGATTAATTTTAATCATGCTAGATTTTAGCCAGCACTTTTCACACTGTTACTAGAATTTTTGTTTTCTCCTATTCTTTATCTGTTCTCTCTTTATTAGTGTACTAATAATTTTCTTGTCAACTAACATCAGTTTCCCATAAATGTGATTCAAACAGTGCAAGAAGAGCTCATAATATTTTTTCTTCACTTTCTTATTGGCCAATATTAAGCCCTTGAGAAAGTTCCTCATGCTAACATGCCATTTTTCTTCCCTCTCAAACACGATATTTTTTTGTTTGAGCCACTAATCACAATAATTTTATGAAAAGACAAGATTGTATGGTGCAGATAATGTTCCATATGCCAAATTAACATGAGTTGTTTATGCATGTCAGAGTATAGCTTTGCATCTTTAGCACTCTCTTTTTGTAATTATTCTTTGTAAGAATAATTTCCTATCATAAGTTACAGAAATATTAATTTGTAACAAGCTTATTCATCTTGATTCTTCAAGAACACATCTAAAGCATGGGACAGGTACATGCCACAGTCTACTTTGTCACTGTGGACATCCAGTCATTCAGATCAGGTAGCTGACTGGAATAGGCTGTATGCTCACTGGCATACACACATGCCTAGGAATAATTTCTGAGGTTATGGGAGGATGACAATCTGAACATTGTATCCTTAGAAATAGGACACAATTTGAGAGTCTCCTAGATTTGGGAACCAGGATGCTTTGAAATGATTCATAAGATCATATGATAAAAAATATTTCTAAATAATGAGTATTTAATGAGATGAACAAAAAATTATTATTTTGCAGGCCCCTTACCTCACCTAATCTATTTTTTTTCAGCAAAGAGATTGCTACATATGGTGGGTGTTGTAGTACCTTTAAAACTTCTGAATTTGGAACATTTAATGTCATGGTTACAAATGTTAGAAATGTTGCACTGTGGACCTGAATTTCTTGAAGGTATATTATTGATACCTAAAGAAAAGGAGTTATATATAATATTTTTTCATTGAAAATTTCAACAAAAGAACATGCTAGGCACAATGTTAAATTTACAGTCAGATCAGTATTAAACAGCTCTGAAGAGTGGTTTTATAAAGGAGTGAAATTTTGGTGTGTTTTCTGAAAGGTTTTTATCGTCAACTAATTGTCAAGTCATAGATATTTCAAGTCAGGTGAACACTGTGGAAGACCTTAAATGTTGTAAATACAAGCTAATATTGAAAAGCGTAGAATCATAAACTCACAGGATTGCTTCACTCCATTGCCTCCTACCAACATTACAGTGTGTTTTATCTCGCTTCAGTCCAATAAGGACTTGGCCCCAACATAAGTTTAAATTAAGGGGCATGCCTGATCATAGTCCTTGGTTTGGGCAGCATTTCTTGGGACAGGGAAGAAAACTGTCTGAGTTTGAAGATCTATTTTCCTCAGCCACTGAGTAACCATGAGTTCCATTTTTAAATCAAATTTTTAATTGATTTAATTATCTGAAAGAGAATGTCAGGAGGAAGATAGTTAGGGAATGGGTACAGAAAATACCACCCACAAGTTCACTGAAAGACTGCTAAGGGTGAAAATATGCTATATATATCACAACCATTGTGGCAGATGTGATTCCAAGAAACCACAATTTCATGAATTTGTGGGTTTGGTCCAGAAACTCAAGCACTCCCGTAATAAGCAAATACCTAAATCCATGTCAACTCCACACAGGGGCAGCTAGAAAGCAAATAATGATACAGAGGCCGCCCTATTTGTATGTACATTGTTCTTCAAGGTTAACTCTCTGCCTAGAGAGGAAAGGGAGACAGTGAAAGAGGGTGAATTAATCATTAGACTGTGAGTTTTGGTTCCTTGCGGAGAGATAATCTACTAAAGTATTATTTATAATTCAGCTTTGGCAAGTCTCTTGTGTTCTTTCTTTATTGCCCTCACTGATGTCCACCACACAGCTTCAAAATGGTTAATAGAAAACAGAGTGAAAGAATGAAGATTTTAATAATAGAACTTTCCTAGAATGCAGATTCTCAAGCATAGAGGTATCTCACCTGTGCCTAGATTTATAGCGTTGCAACTCTTGATTGTAGTGTCAACAGAGCTTTTACTTGGCCTTTGCTGAGGACATGTAATGAAAGAAGACTGCATTTTCCTTCTGTGTTAATACTAAAACCAGACAGTGTTGTCCCTTATGCACAATATAGGCCATGCATAAAATAACCTAATGCACTATAAATTTCCTAGATGTAATTTAAGGCTTAAGAAAAAACTTTAATGAAATCCGAAACTTTAAGCAGGTTCAGAATAGACCTCAACATTCAGCCTGGCTGTTTTCTTCAAGTGCAGCAGTGGAATAAAGAAATTATTTACTTTTTAGCTTTCATTCTTTATCTTCTTGTGTAAATGAGGGACTCTTGTACAAGATCTATTATGAGACTATGCAAAACTAATTATAAGCTTTCTGAAGCAAAATATGAATATCCCCAGAAGCTGCTATTGTGTAAGATGCACCTTGTAGAATCTAACAAATAGCTTTAAGGCCTTCATAATTACAGGGATATTAGAACTGACAGATTTCTGGTGTATGCCATAGAATAAAAAGGAAATATTGTACACTTGGTTAACAATTTCTCATTTATATATACAAATTTGACAAATCTGTCTATTTTGTTACAAGCAAGATCTAGTTTTGTTACCTTTCAAATGAAGATGGATGGTTCAAACTAGTCTGTTTTCTTTACTAACAGGAGGATACCTGACATCCTGCAGAGAGAGACTTGTAAGTGTTTTAACAGCTGAAAGATATTCTTTAAGGGGCTTCCAATGCATTTATTGAGATACATTTCTAACTAATAGTTGCAATAATGTTAAGATGAAATGACCTAACATTTTAAGAATTATTTTTATGGCAATGAGTGAAAAACAGTTATTCTATCCCAAAGAATTTTCTGGAATTTCATTGAAGAAAATTATTACATAAAGCATAAATAGAAGGTATACCAGGTTTATTTCCTTATGCAACTATTACAGCACTGCTTCTACCTACTGCATATTAAAAAAAAGAAAAAAATTACCATATTTTATCTTCAATATTTCTTTTTGCATTGTTACCAGATTAGCTTGCTAGATGAACTCTAGTGCTTATTTCATCCAGTTTTCAAAACATTCTACTTTATGATTTTGGCTTTCAGCAACAATCAGATTTTCCCCATGTCCTGTTTAGAAAGGTGTCCCAGGGACTGGTAGTTTATTATTCTAAACCAATTATTTCCTTAATATTTCTTACCATCTTAAAATCAGATCAAATCAGGTTCTTAAGTGTAGCAGAAGTCAAAACATGTAAAGGCAAAGCCACAGCTTAAAGTCAGTTGAGCTATGACCATTTACAACCAGTGAGGATGTAACCTCTGTAGTGCACTTACCTCCGGGTCCAGGTGGCCTGCATTCAGCTCTCTCTGGAAGATCGCAGGTCAGACCTCAGGGACTCACTCCGCTTCTGAGGTTCACATCCTTGCAGACTATGGGGGCATGAAGATACACAGAGATAGCAAAAGTAATGAGCATATGAATTGACAATATATTTCCTATTCCACAGGTGCTGGTTAAACCTATATTCTGTGATTCCTGCATGTCTGCTTTCATTGTGCTTTATCAACATTTGACATGTCAGTCAAACATAACAAAATTTAACTGGTGATAGTAGCTATATTACTAATCAGCTACATGATTCTATTATGTTTCCATGAGGCACTTATATTTCACTCTTCAGCGTTTCAATTGTTTCTTCTCTTCGGATGTTTTCAACACTTTTCAGTTGTTTCTTCTCTGACTCACAACACTCTACTTTTTTCTTTTCTAACACATCTGTCTTTCTTCCTTTATTTTACATACTTTGCTCCTTCTCATTGTTTGTGCAAAAGTACCAATGTGTCATGTACCTGCATCATAAAATTTGCCAGGGTAGAGCAAATTTTAAAGGCAGTTAATTGAAATCTCAGCTTCATGATCATCAGATGAACAGGTGAAAATGTCAGATCGAAGACACTGAGTTAGCTTCCCTGATCACCTGAATTCAGTATTCTTTGAATTGTTTGTACAGACTATATTAACTAGTCCTTCCACCATGAAAAAATCTGAATCTGAGACTCCAGGTCATGAACTGGATCTAAGCAAGCAGAAAATGGATATTTTTCCATTACTAGTTCCTGGAATTTGCAAGTACTTTTAAAGAATTCTGTGACCAGTTAAATATAATATGAATTATTGTTTCCTTCAATACAGCACAGTTAACTGAGTGCCCTGAAAATTATTTTCATTTCATAGCAAAATAATATTTCGTGGTACGAGTGATCTTATCTATAATAATAAATATACACTGTATGGAGAGTTTTATTATGAATTAAGTTTATGTTAACAGAAGAATAGACCAATAAAATAAAAATGTTACAGTACCGTGAAGCAATCTGACAAATTACTGTGGTCTTTTCTTACTACATTTTTTACATTACTGTATATTGGGAGCATATTTCAGATCCTAAAATTAGGGCATTTAAACTGTGACAGTGAATTACAGATTTATTTTTTTACAAAAGTAAAACTACTTCAGCTATACACAGACCTGGGATAGCCATCTATATAGCTTCTAGTACCTGGATAATCAGGGAAATCAGGCAGTAGATGGAAGTCAAGGAAACTGTGGCAAAGTAATTTTGAAATTAAAACATAATCTTCCTTTTCAAAATGTGAAGAAATGAGCTAAACAAGTCTTGTCAAAATGTTGAGAATTATACTATTTTCCACCTTCTTCTAAATTGCTGTGATTTCAGATTGTACATTAATAAAATACAGAACCACATTCTGCAGGAATTTCACTGTTTTTCAAGCAAAACAGAAGCTTTACAGTGTGCCAGAGGAACAAGCAGAACTCCTTAATATTGTATTTCAACCTGTTCTCATAATGTTAGGGGCCAAATGCTGCAGGGACATGCATAGATTTAGCTTTATGGAAGTTATTTCTATGACTTGACAGGAAACTGAATTTCCATTACATTAAAAAGCCATCATTTTCTGAGATTTGGCTTGTCAGTCTGTCAGCTATCCATATTTTCTGGTCAAGAATTCATGAGTGAAAATAGCTTTTCTTCACAGTGGCTGGGAATGCTTTGGTGTAGGACTTAAAACTTCCAAATGCTTCCAAATGATTCAGTCATTTTTACTCACATGTTCTCCAAAGATCCTCTCTTAAAAAATAGGAAAATAATCAGACTCATTATTTCCTCAAAGCAGCACAATGACAATTACTTGTATGTTCAATAGAATAAAGGTTTTGACTATCAGCTTCAGGTAAACCAATATTCCTGAGACTCAGAATTCTATTGCCAAACTCTTTCCACTTGAATCCTGATCAGCTTCAAGTACATGCCTATAATAAAGTTTGTGACTCATAGCAACCCCACACAGATCTTTTGAATAAAATTAGGGAAAAAATATGTCTGTCATATCAGATAGAAGCCTGAGGTGAAATTTGAGGACAGTGGCCTTTGCAACAAAGTGGTTCTTAAACTCTTAATTATACTTGTCCAAGGTAAACACACTGGCAATTAATTAATTTATTTTTTTTTTAAGAAGTAAATGCCATAGTTTAAAGCAAGTTAAAATTCTGTAATCACTTTCCCTGCCTTCCTTTCTTCATTTTGCATTACTGGGTAAAACAACACTCCCTGTTAACTTCCTGGCAGTTCAAATAAACTATTTATATACCAACTGAAAATTATTTTGATTGGTATTGATGTGGTAGTCGCACAGAAGTTTTTTCCAAACCTTTACAAACCTGAGCTACATAGACTCCCTTACCTTCTACTTTTAATATGTAAAAGGTTGGTTTTCTATGTCTTAGGCTACCATATCTTGGCATTGAATGGTGATTCCCAAACCGGAAAAGTAACACTGGTACAAAACAATAGCTTTAAAAGGTTAGCATTATGTTATTTTCGAGAATCAGAAGGGATATCTGCAAAACCTATGTACCAATGGAGCAGGAATCTGTACTTCTCAAAATACTGCAAAGAAGACTGGGGATAAGTCCAAATAGAAATCAGTAACAAGTGGTGTCCCTCAAGGGTCTGTATTGGAACAAATGCTATTTAATATCTTCATTAATTACATAGATAGTGGGATTGAGGGCATCCTCAGCAACTTTGTGGGTAATATCAAGCTGAGTGGTGCCTTTTCTTCACTTGAGGGAAGGGATACAATCCAGAGGCTCTTTGACAGGCTTGAGGCCCATGTGAACCTCATGAAGTTCAGCAAGACCAAGTACAGGGTCATGCACCTGAGTCGAGGCAAAACTGATTTGGGGGTGATTGGATTGAGAACAGCTCTGCAGAGAGGATTTGGAGATAATGATGGACAAAAAATTGGATATGATCTGGCAATGTGCACTTGCAACCCAGAGTGCATAAAAAGAAGCATGGCTCTCAGGTCAAGGAAGTTGATTCTCCCTCTCTACTCTGCTCTGATGAGACTCCACCTGGAGGAATGCATCCAACTCTGAGGTCCTGAGCACAAGAAAGACATGGACTTGTTAGACTGGGTCGAGAGGAGGGCCTTAAAAATGATCATAGGGCTGGAACACCTGTCTTACGAAGAAAGGTTTAGAGACTTGGAGTTGCTCAGCCTGGAGAAGGCTTTTGGATTACATTATTGTGGTTTCCAATATATAAAGGAGGCTTATCAGAGAGACAGAGCAAGACTTTCTGCCAAGACCTGTAGTGACCAGACAAGGTGCAAGAGTTAAAGTAAAATGAAAGAGGATAAATTTAGATCGGATATAAGGAATAAATATTTTATGATGAGAGTGGTGAAACTCTGGACTGGAACAAGTTGCCCAGAGAAGTTGTGGACCATGAGAAGTGTTCAAGGTCAAGTTGGATGGGGTTTCGAAAAGCCTAATCTAGTGAAAGATGTCCATGCCCATGGACTAGTTTGGACTAGATGATTTATGAAGATCTCTTCCAACCCAAACTATCCTATCATTCTGTGATACTATGATTCTATGATTCCATTAAATTAAATAAAATGATTGAAAAGTAAGCACTTTTTTACATTTATTACAAGAAATTCATTTAAGAAATAAAATAATAACAAAACCTCAAAAATAAAAACAAAACAAAACCTCATGTATGTCTGCTGTGAAACAAGCCTATTTATACCTAATACATAACAAAAAATTGAACAAAATTTTTCTATGTTTGAAAAATGCCCTTGTTCTGTCAAGGTTAGTGCTTTGCATGGGATGCAGACAAGAATGAGCTGTTTTCTTTGCAGTCAACTTTATTGTAAAACAAAGTCCACAGAAAAAAAGACTGAGAGTTCTTTGAGACTCTTCCAAAAACTTTCACTCATACCAAGGGTAGGGTCTCAGAAAGTAACATAGGTGAGCAGCTCTGTGGATCAGGACAGAATGGAGAGTGTCAGAACAAGTAAGCAAAGAGTCAAGCAGAGCTCAGACTTCAGATATAGCATTTGGAAGACAGATATATAAAAAAACTCACCCCAAACCCTAAGACATCACATACCCCCTTGATAGCAATTAGGAATTGGTTTTTTACTTAATTTTCTGTTTATGTTCATGGTTGTTTTCACTACAAAGTACTATTCTCAGTTCCAGAGCTGCACAAAATATGACCAGTAATGTGTTCTGCAATTATTACTTTCACCTTGTAATTTAATGAGTTGATCAGCAGTTTATTGTTGATAATAACTTAACCAACAATCTATTCCCATTCCTGTTACTGAGCTAGCTACAAAAATTATACCCTTTTTTAGTGATTCAGCCTCTTTTTATTAGTCTTTCCAGTTTTCTTTTTTGTTTCTGCCCAAGAAAACTAAGTTTTCAGTCTTATATACACACATGGGTATAAGTGGAATACACTTTACTTTTTGCATAGGCTTTTGCTGTCACAGTTCATGGACAAGGAAAGAGCTGCACCTCCCAGATCATTTTGTCCTCACTCACTCAAGTTGGAGAATTTGAAATCAGCAAAAGAAAGAGAAGCTACACAGTCATGGTTCTCGTAGACAATCTCGCACCTCAAGCTAGCTGTTGCAGCTGAACTGGAAGTGGAAAAGGAGTTGCCTGTATGGCTGGCTCAGGTCAGCTGGGTTTGTTCATACCACCAAAACACAAGGAGAAAAATGTTCTGGGTCAGAACAGAACTTCAGTGAAGGTTTGGTGCAGTGTCAGCATATGGGCCTGTACCTGCATCATTTCTTGGTTCTCTCAGTATCTTTTTGCTCAAAGGTACACAGCACTTCACAGATCACTGCAGTTTTCCACCATGTGATAGCTGCCTCATCCTTCCTCCTAGTCCTGGTGGACTCCTGGGCCCAATACAAGACATAGCAGAGACGCAGTCCCAGGAGGGAGTTGTGAAAATCTGCACCTCTTGGGTCTTGTGGGTAGGGATTACTGCTTGTTGTGACAAGCAGTGATGTGTGGCAACATCGACTGTCTCCTAATTTGAGAGCCCTTTTTCATTTTTTGTAATGCTAACTGTTTGTCCAGCTCACTTAAGTAATTATTAATATGTTTAAATCAATTTTATTATCTTGTTTGTTTTTGTCTTGACAGGGGAGAACTATTTAAAGTAAAACTTTCACAGTTTGCATCTCTAATAGCAAAATTATTTTCAGTTCTGATTCTCTTCCTCAGAATAAATTTACCATTTGGTCTCATGTTTACATTCATCTTTCATTATTATGTTAAATACTTCCCCTTTTATACTCTTATGTTGGAGACTGTTTCACATACTTATGATAAAAACAGATTTATATTACTTTTTCAACCTTTTTTTTCTTTGCTTCTGAAAGAACTACCTGGCCAAGTCATTTTTTCAAAGCCCAGTCTGGTCTCGGTTAACATCTCTGGAATAGCACGGAGTGCTAAGAGCACATTGCTGGTACACTCTGGCTACCACTTAATTTAATTGCCTCAGGAAACAACATCACAAAGAAAAGGTGCTTTCCTCTCAGTAAAATTGATGCTGAGACTTCAACCCCTCTAAATTTCCTGATCCTCATTCAGCAGATGCAAAGAGACTTGACTAAAGAAAAGTATGTAGTACAGTGTTTGCTTTATAGACTGAGCTACAGCAGCACTTCATTGCAGGTGGTCATTGATGACACTGTAAACTGGAACAATCTTTAAACTATCACATGGAATATAATGAATGGCCACCTACAGAGCATTAGTGGGTTTAAGACAGTGCCATGGTGAAATTTTAAGCACAGCTGTAGAACAAACTTGACTTGTATACTGAAGAGTTCACTTATAGTTAAGTAAAAATGGGGAATAATTTTCAAATATTAATACAATTATGTGATGAACTCTATACTTGGCTTGTTTGGTTGCAGTTTCTTCACATTTTTCTAAAAAGAAGGGGTAGTTTGAGTATAATTCATTCTGTGACACACTGATGCCTGCCTTTGCATCCAGCTGATCATGCTGGCAAGGAATAGCACATATCATGTCGGGTGTGTAACAAAGAGTAGAAAGGTAGAGCTGGAAGTTGTTTGAAAGGAGGCTGCGATCATGAAGTTACAGAGATGGCAGAAAGTAAAGCGTCACAAGCAAGAATAACAGTTTGCAAGGGATTTCCTGTAATTTAGAGAGACAGTTAACTGAGACTAAGCCTAAGGTCAGGAAACTGCTTTGCTTGGTTGCAATAGAGAAAATATGTACAAAGTCATCTGACTTCTGTTCTGACATAGCTATTTTGAAGTTTCTTAAGCTTCAAAGCTTTCTTTTCTTTTTCTTTTTCTTTTTCTTTTTCTTTTTCTTTTTCTTTTTCTTTTTCTTTTTCTTTTTCTTTTTCTTTTTCTTTTTCTTTTTCTTTTTCTTTTTCTTTTTCTTTTTCTTTTTCTTTGGGGTGCATGTGGTGTGAAAATTTTCTGGAACTGGAAACTTACCTAAGGTAAAGGCTGAGTCAGCTCTAGCTCAATGATCTGGTAAGTATGGGCCTGTTACAAATTACAAAACTGTAAATAAAAATACTGAAAAGTACCAAATACTCTCTAGAAAGAAAACAAGCCTTTTAAATATTTTGTAATTTTCTTTCTCCTAGCTATTCCCTGCCCAGGTGTGCACATGAGGCTCTGTTACCCTGGATAATTCTTCAATGTATTGAGAAATATATAGGAAATAGATTCATTTGAACAGACTCCACTGTCATTAAGTAACCACATTGCTGTGGTGTTGTAATCCAGGAGAAAAAAAAACAGAAGAGTAAAACCTACTAAGCTCAAGGCAGAGGATCAAATGGGCTTATGCAGAGTCACATATTTACTTGCTGAAATTTCATCTAAAGTTTTATGTAGCATTTCAGCCGTGACTATGGCAATCTATCGTGACCCCTAAAAGACATTTTTCAGTGTGTGTGTACGCATTGCTTGTGTTGCTAAACATGCTAAAAGTGAACAAGCACATGCTTTTTTTTTTTGTTCCTTGCCTTCAAAGAACTTTCTCCACATTTCATTTCCCTTGCTGTGTCTAGCCATCAGGTTGCTTGTGACTTTAGCAGACGTTTCTGCTTCTGGTTGCAAGACTGTGGCCAGCAGATCAAGAGAGGTGATTCTGCCCCTCTACTCTGGCCTGGTGAGACCTCAGCTGGAGTATTGCGTCCAGTTCTGGAGGCCCCAGCACAAGAAAGATGTGGATGTATTGGAGTGTGTCCAGAGGAGAGCCACCAAAATGATCAGGGGAATGGAGCATCTCTCCTACGAAGAAAGGCTGAGGGAGTTGGGGCTGTTCAGCCCGGAGAAGAGAAGGCTCCGGGAGGACCTTATAGTGACCTTGCAGTACCTGAAGGGGGCCTACAGGAAGGCAGGGGAAGGTCTATTCACAAGGGTTTGCAGTGATAGGACAAGGACCAACGGTTTTAAGCTAGGAAAGGATAGATTTAGGTTGGATATTAGAAAAAAGTTCTTTAACACGAGGGTCATAGAGCACTGGAATGGGCTTCCCAGAGAGGTGGTGGAGGCCCCATCCCTGGAGTCATTCAAGGTCAGGCTTGATGAGGCTCTGAGCAACCTAACCTAGGTAGATGTCCCTACTTGTGTAGGGATGTTGGACTAGATGACCTCTAGAGGTCCCTTCCAGCCTGAAACATTCTATGATTCTAAGACAACTTAACGAACCACTTTTTTCCCACCTTCTTTTTCATTCTCTGAGGAGCGAATGCATTCATGAGCAAAATCTTTGCTATACTTTGGAAATCAATTTTGCATGTTTCACTCAATGTTTCCATCACAGTTACATAGTGAAATTTGTAGTCTTACTACATTATTTATAAATATATATAAATAATTTAAAAAATGTAAAGTTTGGAATAGTATGACCAATAAGAAGACCCACTTTCTCTCATGTTAATTGCAAGATAAGTCTTTGTCAAAGCTGTTATATGTTGTATCTTATTATTTGCTACCCAGAGTAGCATAAAGCTGTGTCCTGGAACTGTAGCAGTAATTTTTAAGCAGTGTTGCAAGTATCTCACACTGGTGAGACAAATACTAGAATGAAGACTAATGAGTCTATCATTTGTGACCTGAACCTTCTCAGATTATATAAAAATATCAATAGCTGCTTTGACTTCAGTGGAGGTTCACCTACTTACGTAAGTTAAGGAGCAAATCTTTACTGTGACTGGAGGCAACAGAAGTGCCATTAGTATCAAATATTAAGGTAACAACTGAAAATGATCCTCTGAGTTGTCATTGTTCATTTAAAAAAATGATAGGGAAAAAGGTCCTTTATATCTTTTGGACACTTCCTATAGACCTTCAGATAAAAATATTTGTGGGGAAATTTCTAGATGATAATGGCCACAGTATTTTCATTAAAAGATAGTTATTTGCTTAATAGGTTTTTCAGAAGATTTCACAACTCAATTCCCAATTAAATTAATAAGAATTAAATATAGAATATTTTTGTGCTTCCTGAAGATCCCAGCACTCACCTTTCTCAACTGTTACATATTTAAATCCATTTAAAATCTGGTTCAAGATGTTATCCAACAATGCACTGTCATTTCACAGATACTGAAATGTAAAACACATTATTTTGGACACAGTTCTGTTTGAGGTAAACAAGTCTGTTTACTTAAAACTCCAGAAATAGGTGCTAAAAACTTACTGCTTCTGGTCTGCCATAAATATCAGCAGTGCTGATACCTCAAGGGCAAAACTATCTGACTGCAAGAGAAGGAAGGGTCTGTAACACTTCAAAAACTAGTTAAATGAAGTAAAGCCAATCCAGAATTTAATTTAACTCTTGGCAGACTAAAATAATTTTGCATTTTATATAATTTGCAGAGTACACAAGCCAGATGCAGTTGGAGGAGGCTGTGTGATTGCAGCAGAATCCTATGTGGGCACACACCATGCTTACTGTATCCTGTAGGGGAGAAGGGTCGTGAGGCAAGCCAGTGACCTCTGCTTGGGAAGCCTGTGTCTGGCAGTATTGAAGACTGGGATGAGGGCCTTCTACAGCCCTGCTCTATCTTACTGGAAAGAATGAAACATGCTTCTCTAGTTTTTTCCAGGATTTTTTCTGAAAGTGTGTGAATTTTCATTCTGGTGAGGAATTATAAGTTTGTTATTAGTCTGATAAATTAGATGAAAGATTCCTTTTAGCATTATTTAGGAGTCAATGAAAGTCTATGAGAAGTTTAAACTGCTGCTTCTATTATTACCAGTAAAAACACCATTAGAAGAATTCACTGTAATTATTAGAGTAGCCACATATGCAGTCATTGTAAGTACAGTATTTTTTCATCAATAGAAATATTCACCATGTAATTCCACAGTGGATCTTGTACTAAGGTCTAGTTGGGGACATTAAGGTTGGGAGCAGATTTGGCTGTTGTCAGTGTATGTATGGATGCAAGAAGGAAGCCCAAGGTCCTCTTGGTATTAAATCTGACAAATGGTGTAAAAGACAAGAAGGGCTTCTTCAAATACATCAGTAGCAAAAGGAAGACTTGGGAAAATGTAGGCCCACCAACCTGCCAGCCTCACCTCT
>VZZY01013725.1:1042-35586 GCA_013400335.1 Eurystomus gularis
GGGTTTAACCTTCATTACCCGTTTTGTCGAGCTTGGGTTTTGAAAGCTTAAAACTTTTCTGTTGATTTGTTTTTTTTTTTTAATGTACTCGGCGCTGTTAAGGCCGCAGCTTGAGTACTGTGTTCAGCTTTGGGTACCGCGGTATGAGGGGACATTGAGGGGCTGGAGCAGGTCCAGAGAAGGACAACCAAGCTGGTGAGGGGCCTGGAGAACCTGTCTTCTGAGGAGCAGCTGAGGGAACTGGGGCTGTTTAGTGTGGAGAAGAGAAGGCTGAGGGGAGACCTTACTGCTGTCTACAACTACCTGAAAGGAGGTTGTTGTTACTCCCAAATAACAAGGGATAGGACAAGATAAAGTGGCCTCAAATTGCACCAGGGGAGTAGATTTGGTATTAGGAAAGCTCCAATCCCTGGAGGTGTTCAAAAAAGAAGTAGATGTGGCACTTGAGGTCATGGTAGTGTTGGGTAGATGGTTGGACTTGATGATCATAGAGGTCTTTTCCAACCTTAATGATTCTGTGTTTCTAAGTTGATTCCACATGTGCTAGGAAAGGGCTGAACAGCTGTATCAGAAATCACGCTGTTATTACCCGTTTTCTGATCTGTTCCCATCACCTCTAAAGCCTGCTTCTGATAAAGGAGCATTCTTAAGTCACAGAGTTCAGGCCGTGTTTAGTATTACAGTTTACTGTGATGTACTGGAATAATTGTCACAGAAATCATGGCAATTTGCAACAGAGCAATGGCCAGGACCCCTGTGAGATAATCTGAATATGTTTGAGTACCTCTGTTTTTCAGGACAAAAGATCACAGAAGATTAGAGAATTCCATCTGATACATTTTTCGGTTTTGATTTATTGATACATTTATTTCCCTCCCTACCCAAGAAACTAAAACCAAATCAAGAAAGATAAATACTGCAGTAGAATTCTAGTTTTACTTGCATGGTCACTGGCCTGAAGAAGTGGGATCATTAGAGGATATTACACTACATGGATATGCTATGAGCTGTTTCAGCCATTTTGTTTCACAAGTCCAAGGATTTTCCCAGTTTCCAGTGGCTACAGATACAACCTATCCCACAGGCTGTGTAGGAGTGTCTCTCTGCAGGACCTTTGAGACATCGCCTTCCGAACCCTTTACCCCACACATACAGAAGACCCTTGAGCAGAGGCCAGGCTGAAGTATAAATGGACTACTCTGCAACGGAAAGCGCGGAAGAGGAGCAGAGACAGAGATGTGGCTACAGCTGTCCTGTGCTGCTGGCCTCCAAGCAGCACCTGGGACATTCTGAAATAATGAAGCTGAACTGAAAAGCTGGAAGGCCTGGAGTGGAGGGAGAAGACAGCTCTAGGTGGCTGTGCAGGGAACAGGGACTGGCACAGGACGAGAAGCAGGAGAAAGCAAACAGGTGTCCAGGGAAAGTACTCTGCATAGCACAGGGAGCACTTTGGACCCAAAACCACTCCTGGCCAGCCTCTGTCTCCCCGTGTGCCTGTGTCTTCTTGAGTACTGGCTGTCGGCAGCGCTGTAACCTGACACAAAAATGTTGCAGCTAGGCTCAGCTTTTTCCAGTGGGTATGAGAGGAAGGAAGCAAGCTCTGCCTGATCACATGCAAGATACAGCCAGAAATGTTAGCTGCTAGGGGAACAAATGACTCCTTGCAGAAAAATGCATGGATCCAGTCATGAAAGCATGCTTTAACTGAGGAGTGCTGTCCCGGGGGATGGCTGCGCAGCAGTCAGGTTGCACAGCAACCCCCTTCTCAGCGTGCCCTGCCAGAGCCAGAGGGGTCAGAGTCAAGACTCTGGCAGGAGGATGCTGGGCTCTGCCAAAAAGCTGGGGCATGTTGTAGGAGTTGTGTTTGTTGCTGTGGGAATGTAGCTGGCTCTCACTGTGATTATGGGCAAAGTGTAGGCTTTTCCAAGATGGATTTGCGTGGGAGATTCCTCTGCGACACAAGGAGTTTACTTGTCTGATCGATAACCTGCTGCTGCTTATTTATGTCTTGTAAGCAGGAGGACCCTGGGTGCTGCTTGTGTGGAGAGATTTGGAGGTGTGCACCACGCCTGAGGGCGTGAGGGCACTGTGGCCCCATGCTGCAGGGTTTTGTGGCCTGGTCCTCGCAGCTTTAGGCCACCACCTCTGAGATGGTGCTTTCCCAGGCAACTTGAAGGAGCACATTGCAGAGGGCTGCTAGCACCAGGTATCGCCAGTGATTGCCTCCTCCTGCCACAGAAGTCCGGCACTGTCACCCCTATGCCCCCCCAGTACCTCCGAACACCGAAGGAACTGGGATAAATCAACACAGAATATGGACTTGAAAGTGCTGTGGAGAATGCTTTATAACAGCACCATGGTGGTATGGCCATAAAGCATGGGAAGCTGGGGCTGTATCTGGACAAATTGGCCTGGACAAGCCCAGTTTCTTACTTTTTGTGAGCATTATGTCTGACCAAGTTCATGTTCACATGGGATCCTGGGCCTTTGGTCTAACCCAAGAAAGGTTTTTTGTGAATTCCAATGTTACAGGATACTCTCTTATGTCAGAAAACTGAAATATCTGGAGGATAGTGTATGAGAAATGTAGAATGTCAGATAATTATGACAGAATTGAAACTCCTTGAGCAAGTAATGGCAGCAGTCAGTGGTGTTCCAGGGATGGAAAAGGACATACTCTGGGCTAGGCACCAATTGCCAGTCTTCATTCATGGCTAGTGTCCTCACTGAATTCAGATCTGTCCTTGTTGTTTTCCTTCATCTCTCCAGAATATAACTTCTTTTTTCAGAAGTATATGTAAAAATAATTTTCCTCTTTTTTCCCCCTTTATTGTAGTTTTTGAGGCACAAGAAGAGCTCAATTCACTGAACATAAGAAAAGCTTGAGATGGTGCCTAAGCAGACTTCAGTAGTCACTCTGTAGCCTTGCTCATGTCTTTTACGTGTCCCCATTTGGTTCTGCCAGTGGCGTTACATCAACAGTTCCCATAAGGGAGATGCTACGCGTACTGACAAAAGGTTATTTAGCCTAAAATAAATTCATCAGCTAGATACTGGAATAATTTATCATATTCCAGTAGCAAAATAGTCATTTTGATGGTAAACTCTTGTCTACAAGTCAGGTCTTGGAGGTAGAGGTGGCTTAGCAATCTTCTTGTGCTCCCTGCCCAACTCAGTTATGCCTGCAGGCTTTTAGGTAGAGACTGAAAATACAACACTAGTCAAAAAATTAAAAATACTATTTAATGTATTTATCTAATTATGTCTAAACAGTGGCATGAGAATATAGTAATGTTGCAAATAAGTTTTCACTTCCTACAGAAGGTTTCCAATCTACTGTAAAGCATATTTGGCCTGATCTTTCCTGGTTTTATGAGGAAAATAGAGTGTTGTATATATATTGCGTGTGTTGTTAGTCAAACGCACGTTGAGAAGAAATCTGGTCTTCTATAGATTAAATTGAAGTTTTCCTGTATTGGGTGAGATCTTGTTGGTGCAGAGGAATATGTGTTATTAGACACGGGTCATTCTGCATGATCCTATGAAAAGCAGCAATCATATGTTAGGTTTAAAGTTTAATTATATGCACTTTAATTCTAGAATAGGATGTTTAAAAGTTGTTAAATTAGCAAAGACAAGTACTCAAAGGCTGGGGGCCTTGTTCTTGTAGCTGCTGAACTTAGCCTGCCTTTATTTGTCTTCATTGTACACATGCCTTATGAAGTAATCATTAATGAAGTTGCTTCATACTCAAATTACTGCCTGCTATTTTGACTGTAGGCTGCTTGCCTCCAGTAGCAACCTGGATGAATCGTGCCTGGTGAGTGAGGCAGCTCTTCAGTGTTTCAGTTTCTCCTCGTTAGTTATACCGTGGCCCCAGGCCCAATTTGCTGTATGGTATTCTGAGCACAGAATTACCCTTTTTTTTCTTCATAGCCTTTTTATTTTTTTTCTTCTGACTTCTACTTCCACAGTGCCTGGATGTCTCAGAAAAATGTATTAATTATATTTTTCTTTGTAATATCACTGTTATGCAGAGGGGTATTATTATATTGATTTTCTGGGTAACAGTTTCCTCCTGGGACCACCATTCATAACAAAAACACCTTAGTTCTTCGCTGACAAAGTGCCCAACGTGGGAGACGCAGAATGGCGTTCAGGAGAGAGGCTCAGCACCCACAGCACCCACTGCCTCCAGCTGGGACTGCGAGCGTCTGAAACTGTTGGAAATTGGATTCCAGCATGGGGACACACCGGATGGCTTCTGCAGAGCCAGGGTTTCATTAAAGGGATCAGAGCTGAAGCACTGAGAAAATAAACAATAGTGACCAAAAATATAAAGATTAGTTTAAATGATTTGCTAGCTTCAGAGAGAGTACCTGTACAACAGACAGGAACAACTCCATTGCACATCTGGAGTACAAATCCAGCCTATCCCTTCTTGACAGCTGTGGGATCTGCTTCAGAAAGCATTTTGATGCCTGAGGAATACTGCTAACTCATGGATGTGCTGGGATTTTGCTCACTTGAGCTTGCATCTACTAGTACAGTACAGAAAGGGTGACCAAGGACGAGTGTCATTCCTGAAGTTACTGGCTGGGACCATTGAAGTTCAGCCTCAGACTAGTTTTTAACTGCCACTGGTTGATCCTGGAACTGTTGGTCCTGCCTTCAGTCAAAGTGAAGATTTACAGTGTATCTTGAGCATCATGTAAGCCTGTGGCATCCTTTTCAAATACATTTATCAAGATAAAAAAGCAGGTATTATCAGTTGAGTAGATTTAATTTAAAATATTTAGAATAAGTTTTTAGAGACAATTTCTCCTTTAATTCATCTCACTGAAGATTGAAAGCTGAATGATGCTGATTAAAAAAGTTGAACTGAACAAATCTTAACTATAGCTATTTCCATTTTTCTTGAAGGCTGTATTTTAAGTACTCTGTGAATGGCTTATATTCCCACTGCCTAAATGGATTTCTGATTTTCCAAAGAAAAAAATAAACTAATTATTTATAAATACCATCAAAATTAGCTCTCCAAACAATGACCATAATTGCTGGCTGCAATAAATTCCACAGAAAATCTCTCTGATTTTCTTTTTTTTTTTTTTTAAAGGAAGACCTAATGCAAACATGACCTAGAAAATTGCTTGGGGGGTAGCGGGGAAGGAAAAAGGATGAAACAGCTTGTCACATAACCAAACTGATTATGTTTTTGAAGCAGAAGCTCTAAAAGGAGACATGGTAATAGGCATGCGTTCCAGAGGGTGTAACACAAACACGCACACAGAGGAGTACTCAGAAATGTAATCCTGAATAGTTAAAATCATAATTATGCTTAAATGCTGTATTAGCAGCAGTTCTAGCTGTTCTTGTATGTCTTGGACAGGACAGTGTTCCATGCTGTAGAAGAACATCTCACAAAACCAAAAAATAAATTCTGTGATATTTTCCTGACGCGTCTCTTCATGCTCATTTAAAAGAAGCCAACGCAGCAAATCAGTATCAGTGGGTGATCTTGTTTGTACGCACACGTCTGTGTACGCGTGCAGCCACATCCACTTTACATATATTTATAATAGGTTTGAACTTGAAGTGTTGTTGTGCAAGTTATATTTAGTAATTTCCGGAAGGATAAGCCTGATCCAGAGCCTGTGGTGGTCAAAGAGATTCCGAGCATTCGATGAGGCTTTGGATCAAGGATGGGGTTGCTGACACCAGGAGCTGGCAGGCGTTGTATCTGCACAGTAATGTCGCTCTTTCCTGCTGCTTGTCACTGTCTTACACCCAGGTACTTGGTGAGCACAGGTATGAAAAGTAATAACCTTATAGCCCGCTGGCCTGGAGCTGTCACGGGTTTCAGTTAGGAGGAAATACAAACAGCCTCATAGGTTTGTCTTGTCTTCTTGTCTTTTTTTTTTTTGTCTCGTCTCTCCTTTTTTCTTGTCTTCCTGCCTTCTTGTCTAACAGCATTATACAAATAGCATTATAGAGGACAGTCTCTTTTCAGTGATTTCCAGTGATAGGACGAGGGGCAACGGGCACAAGCTGGAACACAAGAAGTTCCACCTCAATATGACTGAAAACTTCTTTACTGTGGGGGTGACAGAGCATCGGAACAGGCTGCCCAGAGAGGTTGTGGAGTCTCCTTCTCTGGAGACTTTGAAAACCCACCTGGACACCATCCTATGCAACCTGTTCTGGGTGAACGTACTCTGGCAAGAGGTTTGGACTAAATGATCTCCAGAGGTCCCTTCCAACCCCTATGAGTCCGTGATTCTGGTTGGAAAATCCCCATTCCTGGTGCAAAGTGTGCAAAGACAAACACCTGCTGCATCTCCAAGCTGCAGAGGAAAGGGGGATGCAGCACAGGGTGTGCCATGGTCATGCAGCAGTCTGCGCCTGTTGGGCAGAACTTTGTTTCCTAGGAAAGGTAATGAAAAACTCTCTGATTTCTGTCAAAATAAAGTTTACTTTTTAAAATAGCTTACTTTTTTTTTTTTTAATGTGACTGTTGGTGTACAAAGTTTCTGTAGGCAATATTTTATTTTTTTTTCAGAACTTAATGAACAGCTTTACCGGCCATTACAGATGAAGTTGTAAGCAAGGACAGTTTCTGTCCCACCTCTGTGGCCACCAGCCACCCTGGACCATTCAAGTCGGGGTTGGCATCACAGGTGACTGGTGTCCTTTCCCCTCTCTCACCCATGGCATCCATCCAGGCTGCATTCCTGAGCAGCCACAGGCAATAGAGGGGAAGTAATTTTACTCTGAAGCGGGAAAAATGTGGTTTTTATTTAACGTGACCCAGCTTAAAGAAGTGGCTCAGAAGCAGACTTCATACCACGCTGGCGTGTAGAAAATGTTAACAAGAAAGGTGTTTCTTACAGAGATGTAAGACTGAATAATTGTTGACAGGAAAGAAGTTTAGAAGAGAAGAATATGGACTGAACATGAGGAAAAAAAATCCCAGTGGTAAATCAGATAAAGTGTACAAGACAGAGGAAATTGCACCAAACAGGAATTTTTGCTACATCTTCAGATTTAAGGTAGTGAGTTCTACTTTGTACCTAAAGCTGGAATTCAGCCTCCTTCTTATGCATAATAATTTTAAAAAACATACTCTTTGGACATTGAGTGAATATTTTGATAATTAATAAGACATCCATCAATTAAGTCCATCTCTGTTGTTCTTTTTATTATGCAAAATTACTTCATTTACAAGATATTTTTCACATATGAAAATACACAGCTAAAGCAACCAAAAGAACTAAATGACAAACAGCCCCACAATAGCCCTCCAAATACCAGAAATAATCATTAAACAAAGATAGATTTCATTATTTTACCATTCTTGCTTCCTACTTCCTAAATGGAGAATGCCACAAATTGTCCATTTGCATCTCATTTTGTTACCACCATGAGGTGAAACCTGCATGGTTTGTCAAAGTAACTGTTGAAGAGGTGAAGAGAAATGTGAGGACCAAGGTCCGAATCACCAAGTGACTTACAAACCCAATTTCTATTCAGTTGCCTAAATGCTTCTGAGGACCCATGCCTACATCCTTCACCTTAATCCGTAAGTGACACAGCTAATTTGACTCACTGGATGAAATAATCGAAAAAATGAAAATGAGTTTGCATCAGGGAAACACCATGAAATAGTGAAAATATGAAAGTATTTTACAGAAACAGCAAAAACTGCATCAGTTTAATCATTTGGACATTCAGATACAACGTAACTCAAGCTGGCATTTCCAAGCACCTGTTTTAACTCTCATATGCTAATGCATTTTGATGCATTATGGGTTTTTTTTCACTTTTTATATTTCCAGTCACAAATATAACTGTTTAAAGAAGTACAATACTGAAGCAGAGATGTCTAGAGACTGAGGGCAAAAGCGCTTGCGCTAGCGCACCTTGCATTCTGTAACCACCTTTGCATGAAAGCACCAAGCAGGAGGGCCATGTACCTAAAAGCCTGCAGTACGTGCTGGAATTCACTCATGAGAAGCAAATGTCTGCACAGTCAGCGGTAGTAATACTTAGAGGGTAGATGTTGACCTTTCATGCTGCATTAATTGTCGACAAAACTAAACTTACACATGGCTAAAGTGAATTTTTACCTAATTTTGAGTACATGAAAAATTTTGTTTCACTAAGGAATAGTGGTAAGGTAAATTGCAACTTTGTGCATTGTTCCTTCCCCAGTTCTCCCATTTCTTCCATCCAAAAAGTCCATCCCCATGTAATCAGCATCAGCAATACTTTTCTTTTGCTTCAGACCATATTCTATAGATAAAGAAACCAGCGTCCACCCACTCTATTCCAGTCTCTATTCTCTTTTGAAGCTGCAGAGTCTCAGAGAAAATCCAGTCCCCCTCTTTCTCATCATCTGTGATGCTGCACAATCTGCTGACCTCATGCAGGTCCTTAACTTAGTGACATAGATCCTGAATGAGTAGAGATCTCCTACAGGCTAGAAGACCACCCCTCATGCCCCAGCCTCCGTCAGAGGCCCTAGACATGCCCTGAAGCCGAAGATATGGAGAGCTGCAGCCTCCTTCTGGAGCTCTCTCTGGACCAAGGCCTCTGGTCCTGCTTGAGCAGGGGGGGTTGGACCAGATAACCTCCAGAGGTCCCTTCCAATGTGACCTCCAGAGGACCATTCCAAACTCAGCCATACTGTGATTCTGTTAAAAGGAGATCGCTGCAGTGTCTGCTGGGGGCTGTGCCCTACAGTGCATCACCACCGTCGCTGAGGACATGGATGCTCTTCAGAGCAGAGTCACTGGGTGTCCTTCTGCACAAACTGCCTCATATTTCCTGCCTGTCACCTCCTTTATGAAAAGGTTTCCTGATAGTGCAATTTAGCCTTTCAGTAGCCCTTTTTTGGTAGCAGGAGTAGGACCAGGCAGCCTTCAAAGATCCCATCCAGCCTAAGCCATTGCGTGATTGTCACAGTTGCTCAAACAGCTGGTTGCATTTTCTACAGCCATTGAATGTTCAGTCTGTTCAGCAATGCTACTCCATCTTCTCCCCACAGACACCTCTATTCCTAGTCTGTCTTTATCTTCTACAACCTTTTGTTTCTTCTTGTCTCTTTTTCCTCTTTCCTTTTCCCTTCCCTGTTGCCCTAACCTCTGCACTGGCTGCCTTGCAGAAGTCGCTGTTCTCAAGGAGGCAGTGATCCTGAACACTCCTGTTCTACCAGGCCTTGCCCGTAGGCTTGAGCAGCCCGTTGGTTAGCGTGAGCGGCTGCTGTGTGGGAGCTCACTGCCCCACACCAGCCTGAGCTGTGCTGGTGGGTGCTAGGACCGAGATAACCTTCCAGCCTGTCGGGAAACAGCTGGACAGCCTACCCAGATAACCTGTAATTTATAGTACCATGCAGAAAGGTAGCTTGTGTGCTGATCAAGGGGCGGAGCGCAGCGCTCCTGCCTAGGAGAGCACTGCCCATCTCTCTCCATACCCGCAGATGCCTGTGGGCAGCTCTCACGCCATACCAGCGATTCCACCTCTTGCATGGCCTTGCCTTTATCAAACCATGCAGCAAGTTCTCATGCAAATGTCCATTAGGAATAGAGTTGTTTTCTTGTGATAAAATCCTATAGTTCAGTGATCAAAAGGGGCAGAGCGTCTCTCCATGGACAGGATCTGCTTTGTGCAGCATCCCTTGGGAGAATCCATCTGGGCTCCATCTGATGCTGCATGAACACTGGGTGCCCAGAATCTGAAGGGATGTAAGATATGCTCACTCTATATTCGTCTTCTTATCCTATCTTAAAAATCCTGCTTTTTTATGAAACTGTTTGCTGCCTGGCCCTTCTTGTTGATATCCATACTGAGCCCTGCTCCATCCCACTCCTCCCCCACCTCACCCCCTCCCTGGTACAGAACAACCTCCTCTGCCATTTCCCACCCCAGGTGCCAGCTGCTGTAAGCCTGCCCCTTGCACCCTTAGCTCACTTCCCACCTCACAGCCCCAACATCCAGCCTGTAGAAAGACTTCAAGAGGCTAGTCAGACAGCATAGAGTCCAGGTACCAGGGGCTGAAAGACTCAGTCACCCACCTCAGTGCATTTGCACTGCATTTACTTTTCTCAAGCCATAGCATGTTCCCTAAATTGTGTAATTTAGCTGTGTTTATACTATTAAAAAAAACGGCGCTGAAGAGTTGCGTAGATGCCTCATGCAGAAGGCAGCTACACTGAGCCAGGGAGCTGCGCGTCATTGCCAGACGATTCGGGGTACGGTACATGTGCTTGCTGAATGCTACCAAGCCACTCAGAACTGTATAGCAAGCAAGCAAGAAAAAGGAGAGCTGCTGAGATTATTTCTATCCACCTACTGACTGTCTTGAATTTTCACACTTTGTGAGAATGGCTTTGAATTATTCTATTTTCAAGGGCCTTTTGCCTATTTTTTTTTTTTTTACTGACTGTCATTAGTCATTACCTGACTTGTACTGGAAGTGCTCAGGATCCGGGGAAGCCAAGGCATATTGGTTCAGCTGCTTACATGAGGCATGTGACAGATGGCAGAATTTTATTCTTAATGAGAAGTTTTTCCAGCCTGGGTCTCCAGCGAGAGCATGCTCCCTAAGCCTGCAGCGAACCCAAGGTCACTGCAGTAGCACAACCTCAGGGGGGTATCAGGAAAAAGCACGAGCCCCGGGGTGGTCTGTAACAGCATGCACACACCATGAGCTTAATAGATGATGTTGCTACCTCTGGCACAGTTCTACCTTTTGAACACTGGGGTGTAATAATAAACATGGCAAAAAAAGGATAAACCTTTAGCCTCGAGGAGAACTGAAAAAGAAGCTGGCACATTCATGTGGGAGCCAAAAAAAAGAGTGTTATTTACTTGGATTTTATTACTGCATGCATCCAACCGCATCAAACCTTAGAGTTTCTAGTAGAAAGAATGACTAACTTAATTATAATAAAAAACGACTTTCTTACTTCATGATACAGTACAAAAACCAACTAAAATATTAGCAGGTAAGCTCTAAAACCAGAGAGTCAGCTCTGGTCGTATTTAAAGGATATAATCTGTAATAATTCTGTCATGCATAGGTATATTTTTTCCAGTTGTATACCAATGGAATTGTTATCACAACCTTTTCCAAATTCTCCCAATAAAAGGCGTCAATGTGGATAAAAAATTATGGCATAGTGATTAGCTTTAGGATATTTAAAGTCGTTATGATTTCTATCTTGCATTTTTTTCACTTTCTGTATCAAAATTTATATCTAAAAAAGATTTTCTGATCCCCTTTCAAATATGTAACATCTGTTAGGAAGTAAACACAGACTTTCTTGTACTGTATGAAAGATGTTGATGTTCTAGAATGCTAAGAAAATGTTTTAAACATGATCTTTTTTTTTAAACATGGTCTTTTTCTTCCTGAGATCTGTGAAGATAATATGTTTTCCTTCTTGCTATTTCCGTCACATACAGCAAAATTTTTTTTTCCTTTATTTAATCAGTTCATGATTCAGAGAATTACTAAAATAAATCGGATCTCCCTCTAGACATGCAAAGCATTACAGGAGTTGTCCTGGGCTGGTACAAATTGTTGTACTTCTACTGGAGCAAATCTTTGATTGTTTCCATTTCTGGGGGTTTGGCTCAGGACTGTGAGAAAGAAAGTGGCATTTTTCTTCTTTGCTTTAGTAAGTATTTGATATTCCCAGTAAACTATGACATAAATTGATTTTGTTATCTCATTGTAGACATATTACATTATAAAAATCCTCTTATGAATGCTGGGAATTTGATCTGCGTTTTTCAGTGCTGCAGTTTAAAAACAAATGGAATAAATGTTAGGTGGGCGTTCATGAAATTGAAGAAAGGAACGGAGGCCTCTTGGGCAGTACTTCTCCTTTCTGTTGTTTGGTTTTTGTTTTGCTTTCATGGCATACAAGCAGGATCTACCTTCCCTATTTTATCACAGATAATCACATCCAAATCTTTCCAGTTGCTAAAAATAGCTCATCTTCCTGTATGTTTGTAAAATATCTGGGTTTTTATTTTTCTATTTTCTGCATCATTATTCCTCATATTGTTATTTACACTTGTCCAGAACTATTCCTTTTTTTAAAAGATAACATTAGATGCAAATTGACAATATGATGGAAGAAGCTTTAATAAATAAAGAATGACTAATAGGGGTTTTACCATTATTTTGGATAACTTCCAAGCGAAAACATCAGCCTACATTTATAAGGAAGTTATTTGTATGAACAGCCTATTGGTTTGTTCAAATAAACAGCGTAGGATGAGCATTTGTCTTTTTGTCCATATTTTCTCGTATACTAGTTCCCTTCCCCTTTCTTTCCAGTTATTTTAAGTCCTATCTTGATTCTTACATGCACAGTAGCACATGAATATTTTACTTCCCAGTACATAGACATCCTTCTGCTTTTAGCTTGTATATATTCTTGCCTTTCAAAACTTCAGAAATTATTTTTGTGTCTAAGGGACTTAAATGTGTTAGCTGTTGTTTTGCTAAGTCCTCTGCTTCACTCTGAGTACTGTTGAATTCTAAATAACATGTAGCGGCAAACCAAATATTATACACAGCTACAAAATATATTAACCTATAGAATTGAATAATATGGCAATTGTTTAGTATTTATATCTAATAGCCCTAAAAGGAGAATCACAGTTTAACTCAAAAGTCCTCTTGAACATTGGAGCCTGAGATAATCTGGTTTAGGGTTTACATTTTGTGATTGCTCTGCTGATTTATGTCTCATTTGACAAGAAGGTATCTGATACAGTGTCTTTTGAGTTACAGGATGGGAAGATTAAAGAAATTTAAAGTTTTCACATCTTTGGAGCATGAAGTGGGGCTCCAAATCCAAGTGAAGCATCATAAAACAGAGGTGACCTGCCTTGCAAAGGTGCTAACTTCCAGCTGGTGTGGACATGAGTTGTTCTCATTCATTGCATTATCCCACCAAAATCCTCATGTCTTGTTCTGTCTGCCCTCTGTTACATGTGTCGTGTCTTCTCTGATCACACATTCCCTCATCCAGTTGTCTTCCCCCAAAATTTTTACCCCAAACCTCTCTTCTCCTTAAACCTTTTCAACAAAGCTCCGTGTATGCTTATAAGTAATTGTCAAGTCCATACAGAATTTTAAAAGGCAAGGCACAGAGTAAAACCTGACCATGACCTATTCTTCATATTTTACTCACCCGTAGCCTCCTTTTTATTTCCCCTGCTCCTCCCCTATTTTGAGATATACATTATTATGTTTCTGTAAAGAGATTCCCTGTTTTGCCTTCTTCACAGACAATAATTTATTCCAGAGAGTGAAAGGTTTTTATGTCTGAGCAAATACTTGGTTAGGAGTTTGTCTATATCAGTGCATGACAGCTGTTCACCATCCTGTAAATCTGGGTGAGTCTGGTCATTTGCAGTCCTTCTGTTACAGAGTCAGTGGCAAGTTGGTCACTTACAGCTTTCTTAAATTGAACTGAATTTTGTATTTACCAAGAGAAGAAAAGGTCACTGTAAAATCTTTTTTAAAGGATAAATACTCCAAAGAACTGTCTGTGTTGCTTAACACCCTAACATCTCGTGGTGCCAGCATTAATTAGATCTACTGTTTCCAGCTCCCACCAGTGAAGCTGATTCTTCCTCTTGTTTTTCTCAGAGGCCAACCTTTTCAACCATTACAAGTTCTTCATGTTCCTTTTTCAGTATTATACCTGTTGCTAAAATCCCTAAGTCCTGGTTCTCCAGTTGTCCATATTGTGGGTCACCACCCATCCTTCCCATTTCTATGTCTTTTCTGTGGAAAGAGGAGTAGGAGGAAGGTAACACATTTCTCCCTTCCACCTTCCCCACCACATCAATCCTGTCCTACTGTGGAGCCAGGGATGCACATACTAACCTGCAAGACCAAGGATGAGCTGAAGTCCAGTAACCTGAATGCAGCTTAAGATGATTGGCTTTGCATTGAGCTTCTGAGCAAACACTTCTGTCCTGCCAGCTCTGCACTGGAGAGCTGATACCTGCAGAGTGGGTTGATTCATTTTATTATTTCCTAAGTGGTTGCAGTAAGTTTTGCCAGAGATTTTTTTATCAATCCCCTCAATCCATGGAACAAATATAATAACCAGGCAAGACACAACATTCATAAATGAGGATGCTTCTTATCTATCAGAAACATTATTATTTTCTGCACTGTTTTCTTTTTCAGCAGCCACATAATAAGACAGAGATTTTCAGAACTGTCATCTTTTATCATGAGGTGTTGTGATATTCCTTCATTTAGTAGGCAGCAGAGTTCCTTCAAGGCAAGCACGGTTATGTTTTCAATTAAAGCACAATGTCATCCATTTGTTTCCATTCCCATCTTGTTGACAGACACTGGAGGTGAAGAATACATATTGGATTTTCATCCAGTTTGTATTCAGTGGTCAGGTATTTGAATACTGCTCTTAGGTAGGCAAGGCCACTGTATCTCTGTGCCTGTGTATCTCCTTACACACAACACAAACTTGCACAAGCACATCTAGCTCTCAGAAGCGTATCCAGCGTTTCAATGTCATTTGGTTTCAAGTAGTCATTGATTTCAGTCATTCTGTGTCATTTAGGTAATACCCAATTTTCCCCTCCATTTCTGAGCACTGGGATCAGTTTGATCTGTGGCTTCACATGCAAAGGCAAGTGAGAGCTGCAATTCTGATCTTCACTATCTGGAAAGCTATTGTTCTAACACAGAGTTATTTTGGTCCCATTCCTACAAATATTTTCACATTTAAAGTTAATATCTCTAATAAAAGGCATTGTCCTTACACGAATCGTTTTGGTGCTACTTAAGAAGTGGAAGTTTTGGGTTAT
Source organism: Eurystomus gularis (assembly GCA_013400335.1). Taxonomy (NCBI): domain Eukaryota; kingdom Metazoa; phylum Chordata; class Aves; order Coraciiformes; family Coraciidae; genus Eurystomus; species Eurystomus gularis. Next base: position 15,908 of record VZZY01013725.1, read on the forward strand.
TTTTGTTTGTGTACAGTTTGGTTTAAAATAAACTTGGTTTGTTGTGCTGAGCATCATTCATAAAGGCCTGGAAGGAGGCAGTGAAGATGTCTGGACATAGTGTGCGCTGCTGATGTGGCCTCTGTATAAGCTACACTAAATACAAGGTGTATGGTGGGAGGTGGGTAGCCTTCAGCATGGCTTTTATTGTGGGACACTGAGGTTGTAACTTTGCTAATGACAAAACTTAAATTATTATCTCCAAAATAGAAGCTAAGTCCTTTTTCTTTCTTGAATGTAGGGCTGTCTAGAGTCCTGCTATGAGATGTTCCAGAAACTTTTTCCAGAGCTGCTTTTGTACCGTCTACACAGGCTGTCCTCGGCCTCCCACCAACAGGCTGGTCAAAGCCCTATATGGCTGGTTTTCTTAAAACTTGGCAAGTGGATCTCCTTATTTCTTCCCCTTGTTGAAAAGAGCTTTTGCCTGTAGGTCGCTTTATGCCATGATACGGAGGCACACGCATTCTCTGCTAATGAAATATGATGGTAGCCTTGCTGATCTTCACCCTCCTCCTTGATTTGCTTCCTTGTTGTTCAGCTGAGGCTGATTTTCAGTCCTTTTCAAGAAACCTTAATGAGAAAATTTTTGCATGGATCATCCTCCCTCCCACTCACAGCGATTGTTATGATTTTCTCCTGTTATTTGAGGCAACAATATTTCTAAAGAGAGATTACTTATGTAGAAAATTATTACTTGGAAAAAGGCTTCTTCTCCCACTAGTATTTCACAGTTTATCAGGTAGGATCAAGCTAAACTGGCTAATACTGTATCTAATTTGCGGGCTGTAAACCACATATAATAATCCTATTTTGAAGTCCAGCAGCAGACATAGGAGGGACTGGATGACTCAGACAAATAAAAAAGGCTGAGTGAGTATCTAGAAACATTTTCTTGGTCAGTCTGTAAAAGACTAAACACAGTTTTCCCCAGGAGGAAGAAAATAAAAGAATTTTCAGTAGCCTGAAACATTGAAAACAAGGTTGGATGTGATAGCTTATAGAGGAAAAACGTTGTACTAAAGCAGATAATAAGCAAAAGGGCTTGAGAGTCCTTACTGATGTTTCATCTCTATGGAAAGGTAATTAGGTATGTGCACAATTACAAAGCAAATGGCACGCATGATGATGTTTTCCTCAGTCAGATTTGTTTTTCTCTTCTTCTAATTTGGCTTTAATTAATACCAACACAAATAAGGTTTTTTTCTGAACATAAGCACAGATATGTACCGCATTAAGGTTTTAAATCACGCCTGTGATGCACTTGGATAATTTCTATTAGAAATATTTCTTTCTAATGTTCTATTTTGCTTTACGTGTGCAGGTGGAGCAAACGGTACCCGAGTATAACACTGATAGTCATGCTTTGTTGCATGTGTGAAATTTAGCAAAGGGAATTAACAACTGAAACTGCTGCTCCCACATGATGGATAATACTAAACAAATCTAGCTTTAAGTCCTGACCTTCCTACCCATAATTCCTGTCAGGAGGCTTTGAAGTCTGGTACTAAAAAGCCTGTGAAGCTTGAAACTGAAAACAGCATTTCACAGGTATTAGCATGATAATTAGGAGTCTGTTTTACACATCATTTTAATTTGAAAGTAAGTAATCAGAGTTTAGATGACACTTTGCTTAATTATATTAAGTGTTTGACTTGAAAGTAAATTAATAGTGAATTGATTTCCACCATCTGCTACTATTAACACCAGGAAGCCCAGAAGAACTTCAAATGCTGCATCTTTGTCCATTTTTAACATAATTATCTAAAATAGATGTCGTATCTTTGTAAGAAACAGCACAGTGCACTTGATGGAAGAATAAAGCAGCCAAACCAATTCTCTAGAGATACAGGAGAAAACCTTGGGACACTGGGAGCAGAAGTCAGTTAGTGGGGTGTGTGATTGGGATTGAGCCCGTGGCACCAGCACTGCCACAACGTGCAAGGCAAACAAAGGTGTTACACGTTCCAGACTCTGTCCTGGAGCATTTTGGGTGCAACTGTATGAGAGGGAGAGAGCCCCACTACAAACACACAACCTTCTACAACATGGGGAGAATTGGAAACTAAGAGCACATGTGTTCAGGTTTGTTGTTATTCCTTATAGTTCCTATACATCCCAGCCTGAGATAACCGTCACGTGCTAGGATCCCGCAGTTCTATGGACAGGTTAATGGAGAGGCTCTTTGGAAATGTTCTGCCTTTGCTATTGTTGTGGGGACCTTTTAATCTCACAATGTAAATAATTTCACAGTTTAAATATAGGAACCATTATCCATCTAATATTTTCTTAGGAGGAATATGTAATTGGAAATTGCTTCCTCTCCCGAAGAGCACAGCTTTCTGTATAAAGTATCCAACAAAAAATAATACAGTGAGAATGAGTTACGGCATTAAAGGAGCGAAGGTATTTTTAAGTGTGAATGTTTATTTGCATTCACAATACAATTTGAAAAAGCTGGACAAAGTCTGGAACATTTAAAAGGCAAACACCATTCCCCACCCCCAGCTGTTGTTATGGGTTCTCTCACACAGTGGATGCACTTCATTTAAAACCTAGGACTATATCACATCCAGCAAACACACGCTTTTACTGTGATCTGATAAAAGCTGGGACAGGCTGCGCTCATTTTGTTGAGGTATGGTAATTTTAAAATACTTGCATTCCTACATCCATAATACAGACACCCATGATAAAGGTGGGTCAGGTGTGGTACTAGTTCATGGTAGCCTAGGGGTAAAATAGAACTGCTATGTTATATTTCCTGACATTAAGGTACTTTGAGAACACTTTTTCAAACAAAGTGAACACTCTAGCAACATAGCTCTCTTCTCATTTTACTGAACAACACACAGAACTTGCTTGCACTCTATTCTTTACACTGCCTTTGGCTAATGGTTTTCAGACCATTTTAGAGAGCAGATTAGATAAATTATTTAGAGAATCTGGAGAAGAACCCAGCCCAAGAAAATAAAAAAACCCAAATGAAAAAAACTCAGCAACTAAGTGGAAAACAGCCAGGTAGAGCAGAGGCAGAGCTCAGAGCCCTACCACCAGCAGTGAGCAGGGCACTTACTACCACCAGTCTTCAGTGCTTTATGGGATGCTTGCAGAACAGATTTTTACAATTTCTCTTTGCTCTTGTTCTGTGCTCACTGAGCCTTCTCTCAAAAATTCCCATCCTGTCATAATGGTAAACAGTGTTAGCAGTCTACAGAATGACAGACGTTAGGGGTTGTGATTCTCTGGGATCCCAAATGGGCTTCTCTTTGTGACCCTAGGGAAAAAAGAAATGCTTTTTGTCAAGAAATACAGCATTACCAGTTCCTGAAAGTGGAAGCAAGGCAATTTCCCCAACAACCTCTGAGACTCTTGAAGCATTATAAAGACATCAGCTTTATGAAGGCATCAGTAAGACTTGAGAATCTCCTTGTGAAAAGCATCCCTCAACAACCAGCCAAATGCTGTTTGTTTTCCCATTTTTTCTCTCACTGGCAGTCCTCGTGCCTGATTTGTAATCGGAGAATGTGGATCCCCACGTCACGTCAAGACTGGGGCTCAAGTATTCCTCTTCAGCTGCAGGTCTCCTGCCAGGGATACTCACTTGTGATCATCAGCCACCTCAGGCACGTTGGCTGGTCTGCCCATGCTGTGAACAGACCAGTCTTTACAGGACAGAGCAGCGACAGGATTTTCTTTAAACTTCTGTTTCGGTGCTTTTTTGCTCCCAGTGACAGACTTTAAACATATTAATAAGGAATATAATCTCATAAAAGCTTCTGGGCACTCTCCCTAGTGAGTATATTTCTTGAAGCTTATTGCATCTCGCTAATTATGAAATTTAATCTGCTGCATGAGTATAGACATTTAACATATATGCCATCCTCAGAAGGGATATACTAATGCCTTTGATTTATGCTGCAGTGACAATTTAAGCTACATGGATTGTAGGTTTATGTAGGTTTGTGAAGATAAAAATATCAACATTACAAATGATTCTACTTTAGCTAACACCTTGCCAAACAAATTAATTTAGGTCATATAACTCCAGTGACAAAATGCAAGTGATCTCTTTATAAGAAATATCCTTAACATCCTATTTTATTTTCAGGCAGTATTCAGATATCTCCTGAGAATGGCTGTGAAATTCAGACCATAGAATAGAGTTTATCTATTATCACTTTCACAAAAGAGTAGTTTTAAGTCTATTTTCCCTTGAAGGTTTCTCAAATCAGATGAGAGAAAAGTTTGAATGGGGTAACTGGAAGTAATTTCTCTTTTTCTCTCTCTCTTTTTTAAACATTTAAGTTAACGGATAGTTGTTGTGTTCAAACAGAAAAATTCAAATACTACTTATGAGCTAAACTTCCCTCTCATGAACACCCCACATCTGATCTTACAAGCCCCCAAAACAGGTTTATAATCAATGATGGTATTTTTCTCTGAGCCTTATGTAGTAGTCCCTCCCAGATTTCCTTGCTATGCACTGGCAGAATATTACACTGGGTGACACATCGCTTAAGTCTCATATACACTTTCACATAGCATGACAGGAAGGAGGCCTAGGTCCAGAAGACTTAGTCAAAAATTCAGGCAAAAAGATCTGGCCTTCTGAAACAGTCCTCAGGTTTGTGTTTGCCATCAAGCATTGGAAGAACAAACCCAGAAGATAATCCAGGGAAGTTCCTTTTATCTTTTATGAATCTATGTGTAACCAAATTTAGACTTTTTTAAAATCAGCTCTTCAACAGACCATCCTGGGTTTACCATCCTAGTGATGACTTGCTTTGTGAAGCTCTAAAGCCAGACATGGCTTTGTAATAATTACCATTTTAACTGGACAAGTGTGTGAGAAAAAATGAAGCATGTTATCATAGCCAGAAAATAAAGGCCAATCCCTGCTTTTAACAGAAGAAAGAGATTTGCTGTGGTGGATTTCCATGAGAAGACTGGAATGTTTCCACCTCAAAGTGGGAGCAGTAGCTGCTGTGCTCATACAGTACAACTGCGGGGTTGGTGGGAGGTCCCTGGGTGGGCTCCGGGCTTTCGCTCTGTCAGACACAGCATGTGTGATAAAAAATTAAGAGATGAAATTTAGAGGCTTAGATTTTTACATAACCTGTTTGGTGTGAAATTCTAGGGCGACAGTATTTGCAAATGGTGCTAGAAGTAGGCAGAAATTATTAACTGATTTTGCACAACTACTTTGCATCTTGGTATGAAAAGAACTTGTCTTTCTTACTTCATAAAATATGTAGTGAAAAAAAAAAGTAAAAAACCATAAGATGTTTCCAGCCTCTTTTACAAAGTGACTGTAACCACAAGAGCATCTGAATTTTTATGACTGGCTGCTCTGACCTCTGTAATCAACATAGAAACAGTCAACGAGGAATAATATCTTACCCTCCTGGGTCTGTCTGTGCTGGGAATTTAGACTGGTATTCTAACTAGAGCACAAGGCAGACTTACCTTCTCCTTTACGAGAGAAATAAGGAAAAGATGCACCTCAATTTGGGGTAAGCCTGCAAAATGTTGTCAAGTTTACGTTCATATTAAGAAGCACAGATTCATTTCCTTAGTGGTGATCCTGTGAATAAAAGATCAGTCTGTTATACCTGTATTGCACCTCTATTTTTAAAAGGTTATAGGCCTTGACGCTCAGCATGGCAATCAAAGGCAAACTTGTCATTTTTACTTACCAATTCTTATGTCTAATTACAATGCTGTGACATTCAATTGCAAATCCTTGAGCAAATACAGCCTCCCACTCACAAAATGTGTTGCTGATGTGATTTTTAATGCATAAGAACAATAACAATGGTCCAGACTCCCAGCACAGGTTCTTCTAGCAGTTATACTTGTATAAATCCCGAACTGGAAGCAGAGCTGTTTCTATTAAACATGTAGTCCTGTGAACAGCAGACCTCAGGAGGCCTGCTTGCTTTCAGTGGGATCTCCCTGCTGAGGTGCAATCAACAGAGACATGCTCTGATGGAAGACAAGGCTTCACGGCATCCAATAAGGTATTAACTCCAGATTAAGCTTTCCTGAAGTTGGAGCATTGAGACAGCGTCTGACAGGGTGATGTCAACCAGGATGGAATGCCTTGGGCAAGACACTGATGGCCACGACTATATTAGCGAGGAAGTGTAGACTAACAGGACCAGGTCTCGAGAGAGGAACAGGACATCATGGTCTCTGTTACCTACATTTCAGGGATTTTTGAGCATCCCTTACCTGGTCTCATTGACTATATGCCCATGTGTGGCTGAAGTACATTAAAGACAGTCCTGGAGAGCATCTCCCAGTTCAGTTTCATCTCAAAGGAATCCCTTTTGTACACAGTGAGACCATCCTATGACAAGAAACTGTGCAGAGCAAGAGTGAGCAAATGGGATATTTGCTTAAAAATTAGTACTTCCAAAAAGTACTAAAACACTACCTATATATATGGTCTCTCTCCTTTCTCACTTGCTTTCTTCAAATGTAGAGGAAACTCACATCTTTGAAACATCCATCTTTTTTTTTTCAAATTTAGTTCAAATATACTGACAGCTACAGAGTCCTTAGCTGTGACGTGTTCAAAGGTTGTTAGAAAATGAAATGCACACGCAAAAAGCAGTATCACATGCTCTACATACATTAACTAGGGCAGTATGGAGTTACATGGGCTTTCCTGTCACACACGTCAGCCTAAGTGTTAACTCTGGGCCAGAATGTTAATTTATTTAAATGTCCGCTGACTTTACAGTAGATGTGGTATTTTACCGAAGTCAGAGGCTTGGACCCTTGTGTTTACAAAGTGCAAACTCATTTAACTCAATTGATCTGAGAAAGACTCCTGATTAAAAAGACTTTATTAGGGATAGCTGTTCATTATGCATACCCACAGCTTCCCAGAGAAACTCATTCTTGGCATCCTGCTGTGACAGAGATTAGTCATTATGCAGTAAAGCTGCACTGCTGGGACCACATTTGCATTATTAAATGAATTAGAGTATTACTTAAGAAAAAGCAGTCCCACAGCTGTACTCACCACCCCCAAGTCTAGGCAAACGTGGCCAGCGAGTGTTGCAGGACACGTCTCACTATCTGGAAAGAAGGCTGCATCCTCAGTTGTCTGCCACAGTTAATTGGACTTGCACTGCCATCTATAAAATACAATATAGGGGAGGCTTCATAGAAATTTTACATTAATAGGCACGTACCTGTTATCAAAAGCAAAGCAATGGTAGATACTGCTTATAAAACATTACAAAAGTGAGCTTTTAGGGTTTTTTCCCCACCTCAGGAAGCCTGGAGCACCACTGAAATACATCTATATCTGAGGTTTCGCATGGACTTATCTCCCAGTGCACTGCTTGACCCACTAGTGCCCTGACCACACCGGCACACAGCCAGGTACTAATCAGCCAGCCAGGAGCAACTAGCATTTGAGGTGCAGTCAGGAAGAGCTTTTAAGAGATCTTTACACAGCCATCTCCCCTCTGGGAAGTTCCCTCTTCTTAATGCAAGTAGGTGTGTGGAAAACATTTTAGTTTGAACTAAAGGAAACATGAAGGACTCACACAGTCAACATGTTTTGGGAGACCACAAAAATGAGCTGAGACATTTCACCTTGCCTTTTGGCCATGCTAGGACATTTAATCTTTTCCAGTCCTTTTCAAGGCAATTTTAAACACAACAGTAATAACTAATGTTGCTTGACTTTGAACCTTTGTGAATTAGGACCCATCATGTGTTCAGTGCAGATAAAAAAAAATCCGTATTTCTACATAGCTGTGGACTGCCACCTTTTAGCCTCTATTTCTGCCTGACTTACTCATTCAGGCCACACAGCATGCAGAACATGGGTCACGGCCACCTTTAGAGATGCTGGCTGCGTCTCTTGCTCCTGCTTTGAACCACATCCTCAAGCAGATTTCAAGAGCTAAGCTGTCCAGGGCTGGTAGTAAATGAGGGCATATGCTTTTAGTCAGGTAAAGTTTAGCAGTTCAGGCACCATGTGCTGTCATTCAGAGAGCCTGGAAAGCCATGTGAGGAACACCAGAAAGGAAAACTAAACTGCAAGCATGTCCTGGCCATACAAAGGGATAAGAAATGGCTGGTGGCCAAATGCAACAGGCTGGTGCATTTTAAAGTACAAATACCAAATTCAGTAACATTTTAGAAAAAAATGCAAAAATCACAGAATCACAGAATGTTAGGAGTTGGAAGGGACCTCGAAAGATCATCTAGTCCAACCCCCCTGCCAGAGCAGGATCACCTAGACTAGGTCACACAGGAACGCATCCAGGCGGGTCTTGAATGTCTCCAGAGAAGGAGACTCCACAACCTCTCTGGGCAGCCTGTTCCAGTGCTCTGTCACTCTCATTGTGAAAAAGTTTTCCTTATGTTTATGTGGAACCTCCTATGCTCCAGCTTGCTCCCATTACTCCTTGTCCTGTCATTGGATGTCACTGAGAAGAGCCTGGCTCCATCCTCCTGACACTCACCCTTTACATATTTATAAACATTAATGAGGTCACCCCTCAGTCTCCTCATCTCCAAGCTAAAGAGACCCAGCTCCCTCAGCCCTCCCTCATAAGGGAGATGTTCCACTCCCTTCATCATCTTTGCGGGTCATGCACTCTAGAAGCACACAGCCCCTGTCTGAAAGGAAGGCGGCTTTTTAACCCCTGCGGTAGCTCTTACTGCAAGCTGTGAGCAAACGAGTGACTTGAACTTGGTTCATATTTTCAAAGTTATCACCATAATCAGAACTCCACAGACCCAAACACAATAAGGTATTGATCCTAGCTGTTACCAAACTCTTTGAAAGGCAAATCAAAAAGGAAGCGAAAAATCTAGAAAAAAATAGGAGTCTAAACATTTTATTATGAACAGTGGAGAATTTGGGCTATTGCAAATCTACTGCAGGGCCCCCAGGGTCCAGTCAGATCAGACAGGCTGAACTGATCCAGCAGCTCAGGGCTGCTAAAAGGAGCAGTCCTTCTCCATCCCCTCCTCCTCCTTTTCATCACCAGTGTCCTCCTTCCTCTTACCCCAGTGGTCCCCAGCTCTTCCCTATGCTAACTTGGTGCTATCTGACCTTTCAGAGAGGCAGCTGAGCTCATGAAAATGTTAGAAATTAACCCAGAAGGAAAGAAAAAAAACACCCCAAACTATTTTTTAGCAATAGCAAGCTAAAGTGAAGTAAATTCAGCCATCTCATCAGATTGCCTCTTCGGTCCTGCTGAATATAATAAAAGCGACTGGTTGTTCTTGAAAAAAATATGCTGAGTTTTTCAAACAGCAATATATGGCCTTTGTTACTCTTGCAAAGTTGTCTGAAGGTGCAAGACAGGAGAGTCTGGCTCAAATTTTGTACAGTTCCCTTGTGTTAATTAAAAGTGTTTTTTTTCTTGTACCAGTTCCAAGGTGCTGCATGAACTTTCAAGTGTTTTTGAAGACATCTGCAATTTCTTACTCAAAATGAAGGACCAGTGGCTTAATATTTAAGCTGTGGCTGTTGTCAGCTGTTTAACCTTGTCCAGAAGTGAATGGGTAATTCCCCGTTGCTAACGAAAGTGAAAAAAATTTCTTAAAATGACCTTGTGCCAACTTTATGGTGAAAGTCACATGTCAGTAAAGCTACACAGCCAGTAACAGTGTTGACCTTTTGTTCTTAGCCATCTAAAGACATTAAAATCTGACTGAAACGCCATTATGTAATCTTGAACTGGAAGTTCAAGACACTTACTACCTGTAAATACATTTGCTTTGTTGCGTATGCTTAAATAAAAGAAGGGGATAAACCAAGGGGGCAGTGGTAGCGAGGACCAGCCAGGCAGAGGCAGAGTGAGCTGAGCCCTGCTCCTGGCAGCCCTCAGGAAGAGCTGTTCTAATTTTATCTCACTGATTCTTGGCTGGTTGTAACATTTTTATTATCAGAATAGACTTCTTTATTTGGACAAAGAGTGACTAAGAAGGGGTGATTTATTCACATTAGCAGACAGTCAGTACTAATGACTCATTAGCATATGATCAGAGAGGGTTTGTGACCCAGCAGGCCTGTGAACAGAGCTCCACAAATCAATAGAAGAAGAAAAAACAATGATGAGTTTCCGTTTGAAAGTTTGTTTTAGGAAAGTAAACCAGATAAGAAGGTCATTTGTTATTAGGAAACTAGACTGGCTAGTGGACATTCCTATTCAAGGAACAAGCATATTAAGATTTCTCAAACTGCAGGGTCTTTGCAGTCGTGTGAAACCTGAGACTAAGCTGCAAACAAAGGGCAAAGGACCTTACCCCTGGCCCATGGAGCACTCTTGGAGGTGCCAGCCTAGTTACTCACATAACTGCTGTAGCCCTGTGAAGGCCATAAGGCGTAGTTTGGATGGTAGCTCACTGCTCTTGCTACAGCTTCTTGGTAGATTTTAACACCATAGGGCCCATCTGAACAAGAAATCCCACTTCTTATGACTCTTGGTCCAGCAGCTCTCCTCGTTTCTACTTGATGCCACCCAGGCAAGACCTCGCTTCTCTAAAGAAAAAGCTATACAGCTCTCCTCAGAGAAATCCCACTGCCTTATGACTCAGCCACCAAAAAAAATACATTTGCTTTGTTGTAAAATTGTTCCTGAATGCACATAAACAGGCAGGGTTCGAAATTTTGGTGCAGAATTTGTCCTTTGGGCACAGTTTACTGTCTCTGGCATAATTATCTTTTGAAATTATTGATTTCATTATGCTTCTTTCTACCGCTGGACTGGATTACACCCAAGTGAGCTCTATCCTCTTCTCCTGTAACCAGGCAGGTCTCACACTGTAACCAGAGTGGTGGTTCTGCATTTTAACAGAACAGAAGCTACTTTTAATCTCCTAGCTCATAAGTGATCACTGTCACAGACTCTTCAAAAGTCTCCAACAGCCAGAAGCAGGATCACACTGCAAGTTTAATCTCCTCCTCATCACTCATCCTGGGGAAGGATTGCTCAGCACCACAGGCTGGAAATCCTGGCTCTCATCATGGGCAGTGTGAGCTCTCCAGAGCAATAGACCCAGCATCATGTTCAGCTTTGCCTTTGCAGGCAGCCTGGCTGCTTCCCACCGCTGCGAGAGAGCCGTGGTGCCTCTGCCCACCGAGGCACAACGGGATGGACTGGAAATCACCCCGGGGGCGAGCACAGTCTGTTCCACAGGCACGGTAAATAAACAGAAAATAATAGCTGGGAGTTTTCATCTGAGCGCGGGAGCTTCATCACGGCCTGCTTCAGTTCCAGGGTGTCGGGAGAAATCTGTGTTTCGATTGTTCAGACTTCAGAGCAGCTGCAGTAAACATGACGTGCCTGAATGTTTCTTCTGGGCAAATGCTGGCAACAATGCAGCTCAGAAATTCTGCTAAAACAGATTATCTTCCATCTTCCTGCTCACTCTTCTTAGCCCTAACTGATGAGTCATTAATCCTCAAAAATTTAAGACAGCTATAGGTCTCTTTAATTTGCACCTAGCTTCCTCTAATCCAAAATGATTGTTCCAGAAGCCAAAAATAGCTGCTGCACATATCCAGCTGTCCCTTTATTTTACCAGGGATGACCTAAATACTGGTGGGGACAAAAAGATGCTGCATGGTCTTATGCTAAGTATCTGTGTCCTATCACATTCGCTCCCCAATGATAAAATTTTCTTGGGGTCCATCACTGGCTTTGAAGCTCCTTATGGCAGTGGAGCCGCAAAACCAAATTACAGTAGAGGGGAAAATCAAAACTTGGAGGACAAGAGACTGACACTGATCTCAGCTGTTTACGTAGAACTTTGCCAAGGAGGGAAACACAAAGCTGTTAATGATGGTAACACAGCAACCCAGAAGGCAGGGTTTTATCCCATTCCTGGAAGGTCAGCTATGCTCTAGTTTCCATGCGAGGACAATATTTCACAGCAAAGACGTGCAGTTGCAAACATATGCCAGCAGTGATGTGCCACTTCATTCAAGCTGGGTCCAATGCACACACTGCTGCTGTCTTTTAAGGGGGTGGTAAAGTGACCTATTTTTTAAAAATAAAATTTTAATGTGGAGGTCTTCCACAAGTTCCCAACATCCAGTCTGAAAGCACATGCCTGTAGACATCATGGGGTTTTTTGGCTGCCTCAAGGCTGTAGGGTGTCCTCCCAGTTTACTATGTCCAAAACTCTCTTTTGGTTTCAAAATCTATTATGCCAACACAGGAAGCATGATGACTAGAACCATGAACTCTGAACACAGGACTCTGCAACCCAAAAGATGCTTTCCTCTGAATTCAAAAAGCAGACATCTCCCCAGCTCTCTCCTGCCAAGGCTACACCTACACCAGAAAGTTGTGTGACACAGTTAGAGTGAATCCAACTTTGCAGATGACGACCTGAGGTTGCAGTGATGATCCAACATTGACATTAGATGTATTTCAGCTTTTGCCTGGTTGCCTGGACTGACTGCCCAGGAGTGGCTGGAGCACACTTAGTGCAGTCCTGAAGCATACTCTGATGAAAGGAAGTTTGTGTAGAGACCGTAGGAAGACATCATCCACATGTGACACAAACCAAAGCGCAGTAAGTGGACACGATCAGGAGAAGCACTTCAAAAGCAAAATTCTGATGTGAACTATGTCATTAATGACAACACATTCTGAGTGAACCAGCAACTGCCTGGGCTTAGCTAACCAGAGGTAGGCAGATTCTGATGAATTCAAGTCTGTAAGGACTGATGAGACCCCACGAGGGCCAGCACTCCCTGCTGGCAGAAGAACCTTTTTCACCATGGGTGCACCCCATCTTTATTTGTAAGGTGTAGAAAGGATTTTTTTTTGTGCAACAGGGAGGGGGAAATGTAGAAAGGAGTCTGCAAAACAGAAATTCAGACATTATTCAACTGATTAGTAAAAGTCCACTGGTGTCTATGACCAAGAAACCTTGGGAAGATAAGAGGGTGCAAAGACAAACAAACCTCTAATAAAAGTAAACAAGGTCAGGCGCCCTGCCATAAAAAAGTTAAACAATGTATTGTTATGGCGACAGACTCCTTGGAATGTGTTTTTTAGTTTGATATTTATGTACTAATGAGGTAATGTATTGTAACCAATTAGATGTTGCCGTATAAGCAAAATATGTCTAAATAACCAATCTGTTTAAAACACGCAGTCGATATAAGCATATATAAGGGAATGATTGTGTACAATAAAATGACATTTGCTTGCATCAAGCTTTGTCCCGTCTCTCAGTCGCGGCAGTAAGGGACATCATTTTTTTCACTGCCTTCTCAGAGAAGGCTGAACCATTCAGTCAAATGCCACTGATGTGAGTTTTGCCAGGCAACACCAACAGATCTCATTGCTGACTAAAAGCTGTTTGAGGCTGGAGCTCAGCCTGAGGAAATGAAATCTTTCCAAAAAATCTAAAGACAACACCTAGGAAAAAATACAGTTTTATGTTATTCTGTGGCTATCCTGAATTGAAGACTTTATACTTCAAGTCATGGGTGTGCAGCTGTATTGCAGCCATGGGCTTTTGAGGACTGAAGTTCCCACACACTTTGATTTCTGCATTTGTAACCCAGTTAGGGAAATGGCAGGCTAAAAAAGAAATCTTTCAAAGGCTTCACATAGGGCTACAAGAACAGAAAATACTTAACATTATTTGAAGTCTAGTAGATTTTATTGCACATGTTCAATGAGTATTGTGGGAAGGGCAGAAACATGAAACAAACCAGCCCTTCTGGTTACTATATTTTTTTTTTTCTGAAGTAGCAGCTTTACCAGAGCGTTATGGAAGTTTCATAACAGGCTCAGCATCCTATAAATAAAGGAGAATTTAGCAACTGGGGGTTCTACTGCATCATTGATGTATTCTCTCACAGACACAATCACATTGCACAAAGAAGAGTTATGGCCTTTTGAGGGAACTTGAAAGTGAGCTGGGACCCTTCTGAGCTTAGGATAAAGACCACATGAGCATTCCAGAGAGAGCAGAGGTGGAGCACATTCCAAAAAACCCCGTGAAATGGATTCTATCCCTTCGTGTAGAAGAATAGTAATGGTTGAGAGAAGTAAGATGAGTGCTTACTCCTGGAGAGGCTTGTGAGTGATTTGATTAAATCCTGAACCCCAAATTTCATAAGTTTGTTCATAAACTTTATATGGAAATCTTCAGCTGCTGCTGAAGTGTAAGAAGATACATTAAGTATCTTCCAGAAAACCTCTAGTCTACTTCCAAGACTTTCAGAGAAAATTACCCTCAACAGGATTGTGTTGTTCTACCTGCTTAAAATGTCACATACAGACATGTGTGATGGCTGTCTATCTAATGGACACATATACAGGCACTAGAGAGGTAGGTGATTGCGTGTTAGGGTTGGCTGTGTCCCTCCTGTATTTCTATTTTTGCTTAATTATACACCTTTATACATAATGGCCATGACTTTAAATATGATTAAAACATCCCATCAGCAAAACAAGAGACTTCTATCCCTTCGTGTAGAAGAATTCTACACAGATCAAAAAAGATAAGAGCTTTCCAGTTTTTCATGCTAGATTGTCAGACAAAGGGCAGCAAAGTAAAAGAGAAAACCATAAAAATAAATGCCATTATTACTGCTAAGAAACAATTATTTTGTTGGTAAGAAAAAGGCAGAAGTGACTTCTACAGATGCAATTAAAAATGTGCCAAGGAAAGAAATCATGATTGTGACAGTAGATTATTTAATCTGAAGTGGGTGACTCTTTTACTTGTAATTTGGAGGAAAAAAAGAAGCTTCCTATGTTTCAAAAAATACAATATCTCCTGTTTTAAAAGTAGAAAATAATTGAAGACTTTGATGAAAAGGACATACCTTTTTCAGTGATCTCTGATACATTAGATAATTGGAATGAAATAGTTATCATAGTCATATTAATATAGGTTTACAAGGGGAACATTCCAGTATCTAAATAAATTCAAGACTATTTGCTTCTATCTAACCACTCAGATCATATACTGCATAAAACAATTATGTATGTAACATAATTCTGTATTTGAAAGTTATGCAAAAAAGCTTTCTGATCACTGTCATATGCCAAAAAAGTCTAGGAATTTCAGAATATGTTTAATTTTGTCAGCAGAATACACAAATATTGTGAGGTTTATTCACCAGAAATGGTTTTCTATTTGTAATGCCATCGAAAGGAACTGAAAAGATTTTCCAGCTTCTATAAGTCACCTCTGTATGTTAGGTGAGGATTTCTCAAATGCAATCTGTAGGTTGGTTAAATCTGATGAAATTGTTGATGATGGAAAACCACTTTTCGTAACTGAATACTACTTATATTTCTTTTACAGTGTTCTGTAAGTCTTTTTATGGTGTAATCATAGAGCAGTTTCATTTTATATACTGAAGTTTCTGAAATGATGCGTTCTCTGCAGAGAATGTTATGACAAAGAATGGATGACAAATTATTTTGTCATAGAAGTAACTTTTATCTAAGAAACACATCAGAACAAAGCACAAGGTGTAAGAAGGGATTAATTCAGTAATGCACCTCAGGTCTTAGAAACCCAACTTCACATTTTTGTATCAGTTAACAGATTTTCAGCCACCTCTTATGGAGAAAAGATCAATTTTCAACATGTCATAAATATGATCAAAGGGCTGAAATGTGACAAAAGGCTAGAAGTAGGTTGTTTTATAATAATATGTAGGAAGAATAATATGTGTTGAGAGATTCAGTAGAGAATTACATATCTGAGGGAATGTTGTGCTGGTTCAGCTATCATCATTTTATGCTGCCATCAGTTGTCTGATCACACAGGCCAACGCTGAACTCAGCTACATCCCCCTGGAAGTCTTCTTTCAGACAGTCCTGCCATAAGTTCCTGTAGGCCCAGCTCCTCCACTGCCCACTGTGGGCATCGCCTGCTGGACACAACTGACAGAGGTGGCTTCCTCAATGGCCCCTCACATAGGACACCACCCAAAGAGCTCAGCAAGATGCAACCAGCCCCAACAGAAGCCACACCCAACAGGAAGCTCCTCCAACTGATCAGCTCTCAGCTGATATAATTCTAGCCTTGCCCACCACCCCAACCATGACCACCTGGGTGAGGGCAGAGACACAGGTGGGCCAGGTTCTGCCTCTGGAACATGAAGCCAGTGGGGAAACCAAAACATTCTGCTAAGTTGTGACTCATTCACAGGTCAACTCCAACTTGGGGCCCACAGCTTGGGCCCCAGCACTTCAGGGAACTGGGAACATATACCTAAAGCTTACAGAGTTCCTGCTTAAAACATTCTCTGATGTTTTTGCATAGTTATCCTATTTCCTTCCATCCAAAGGTGATTGCATCATTTCAGTTGCTCTTGTAAAGTTCAGAGTTTTAAAATATTGCCTGGCAATTCTATCTACGTCTTCAAAGACCCACCATGATGAGTTACTATGGCATTCCTGTGAAAATCAGTGTTTCTGGTACTTTGGGAAGAGATCAAAGGTGGCACACACAAAGGACATTTGGGCTCCACTGATGCCTCTCTGCAAAACTTAGAGGTCGCAGGGCTCTGAATATTTCTGTCATGGCATGGTGAATACCTTAATCAGGTGTTACTTGGGAGATGAGGACAACAACTTTGTGAGGGCAGCTCAGGAGTTGGTAGTTTTCCATTAGTATCTCATTGAATGGCGTACATCTTCAGTCAGAGGACAGGGAGGGGGGCTGCACTTCATTTCTTACTGGGCAGTATTCCTCAGTAGTATCACCTACTGGGGGGGTCCAAAAGTGCAATGCCTATTTCTTGCACTTCTCCACAGAAAAAATGTTTTCTCTCAACCCAATGGAAGTGCTCTCCAGGCAGCTCATCACAAGAAAGTAGGGAACCTTCTTGTCACTCAAGGGTGCCCACCCTACACCCCAGACCCACAAGCAGAGTTTTGTCATGAGAAATTTTTCTCAAATACCACAAAACCAGAAGATGCATATCAAAGGAAAAGAGCATGAGACAGCTGTAAAAAATAATTCTGCAGCTGTTGGTCTCAGTTCCCAGCTCTCTACTATTTCCCTCTACTTCACAAGAGCCGCTGCACAGGCCTCGTGGCAGAGTTCCAAAACCTTCAACCAGAAGCTGTTTTACCCTATAAGAAAATCACCATTTCATTCTTATTTCCAGTTGCAAAAGAAAACACCACCAGCTTCTGGGGGATTTAATCTACAGTCTCCTAGATCCCGAGAAGGCTTTCTAAAATCACCTGGAATTTGCCAGGCAGAGCTGTGCTCAAAGTTCAGCACAACTGCAGCAGCGTAACCTAGAGCAGTGAGGACATGAGGCAATAGCGCAGCTAAAACTGCTCAGCTGTGACATAAGCGTCACACTTTCCATACTCTGATGGATGGCAGCCCTTCAGACTTCTCAAGATGCTTTAAGGTTCCTTCCAACTCAAACCATTCTAGGATTCTCTAAGATGGGGGCAAAATCCGAATACAGATCAGCAGCAACTAACATGGAGCGGAGGACCACTGAAATTCTCTTAGCTGACCAGTTCCTGCAGGCATCCTATCTTCACATGCCTCAGATGTATCAGTATGGGAAAAGAGCAGTAGCTGCTTGTCTCATGTGTGATGAGTGATTTTACACTTATTAGTCCTGGTGCTTTGAATAGTTCTGATATCCATTTAACTAGTCAGCAGTATCAGTCATCAGGGGAAGGGACAATGATCAGTAGCAACGCTTTGACTTGGAGATCCTTCTTGAACATTGTCAGTGTCCTACCAGAAGCAAGTTACGGGAAGATGATTTATTTCTGTAAAATTAGAGTGGTGGCAGTACAACACAAAAGGATATTAGCACAGAGGCCTTTAAGGAAATAAATCCAAGATTCCCAAGAACAGTGCTAAAAAGGATTATGTATTAAAGCAGATGCTCAAATGCTCCTTAAGAATTGATGTTTATAATTGCTTAAACTGTCATTTATCATTAATTTAAGTTTATGATTAACTAGTTGTAATAGGAAGTATGTTGGAATAATACAGAAACACATTGGAATGAATCCTAAAAATCTTCATTGATAAAACACCAAGAAATGCTATTTACATGATTCTGCTCTACTGTAAGGATTTTCAAGTGCTACAGCAGATAAAAATGAGAGAGGAGGACAAGAATGCTTAGAAATGGTAGTTTGAGACCAAAACAAAAAAAAATCCAAATATGCACATTAGGGAAAATGATCCCAAACCATAAAATAATGGGTGCTTGGAAAACAGCAATGCTTCTCCAAAGTATCCCATGACTTATCCCCAAAGAACCCAGAGACCTGTGTTTGTTTCCTCTCTCTGTCATAAAAATGCTGAATATCTCACCTTTGGGTAGCCTATTTACTCTTTAATCTCCCAAGTATAAATAGTTCAAGATGTTTGTGTTTTAATGTGAAAGGGAACAAGGTAAGGTATTCAGCAAAATAAAACCTCAGACTCCTCGATTCTCCAGCCTCTGACTATCTTAAACTAATTTCAGAAATAAATACAGACTCTAGAGTAATCATTCCCTGGCAGTTGGAAATATCTGGTGTCTCTGATGTCTCCAACATCTTAGATATTACCAAAAAATATTTCTGAAAAAAATTTAAGATAGTACTTGCTGCCTGGCTAATTGCTGTAAGGTCTGATTATTGAAATATCCTATTCTGTTCCTGCATTATATGTTATCCCTTGTTCTGAAGTAGTTCTGTCCAACTCCACAAAACCATTTACATGGGGTGAGTAAAGGGGGATGACAGCATGGGGATCAAGTGGAATTTGTTTTGTCTTGAGGAGAATAATCTGCCATTAGCAAATTATGCTCAGATAAAACATCAGTAAATTTCAAGTAGTGAAGTGACAAAGTCCAAAATTCCTGGAAAAGAAGCTGTTAGACTCAAGCAAACAGAAAAATGGCAAGAATAGTCAGTGTAAAATTAAACCAATCAACCAATAATCTCTCCAAACTGCAAACAAAGACAACTCATCTTCCCCCAACACACTGTGCCAGTCCTAATGTCACAGTATGTTTTGACCTCTCAAATTTACAGGACAACATACGCTGTGAACCAAACTCATTAGGTAAAATCAAACAAGGACTCAATCTGCTTTTAACAGACTAGCCTAACTTTTTAAGGTTCTAGTTCACTAATTCATGAATTCACAAATTCCCTAACTCACAAACTTATTGACCCACATGTTCTTGCATGCTTATGTGCAAGATTGGGCCCCAGTCGAGGGTGAGAGTGCTCCTCCTTCCTCTTCTGTCACAGTGTGGACATCCCTGGCATCATGCTAGTGAGCATGAGAACCTCAGCAGTCCTGCTGCTCTTGGATCCACTCCAAAAGTCTTTTGGGTGAGCTGACATACCTCCCAGCTTGGAATTTTGGTCTATACTACCGTTGTAAGCCAGTGCACTCTGAAAAAACTGCCCACAAGGACTGTGGCAAAAATGCAGGAGATGATGGCTGAAAGTGGCAATGGCTGCAGGATGGCCCTTATCTCTTCCTGTCTGTTGTGTCCAGCATACATGTTGCTCTCACTTTCACCTGATGACACTGCTCCCAAGCATACATCAGGCTTTAGCACGGGCTGTGTGTTAGGCCAAAACCTGAACAAGAGTTGAGTGAATGGCCTTCCCTTCCCTTCCCTT
>VZZY01013725.1:35765-53801 GCA_013400335.1 Eurystomus gularis
TTCCTCTTCATCCATCCTCTAACTCTGGCAATATTTTGGCGCCATGAGACCTTCCTGAGACTTAGCCCAGCCAACCTCTCGGCTGGTCCATACCCAGTCAGAATAATAGAATCATTTAGGTTGGAAAAGACCTCTAGGATCAAGTCCAACCTTCATCCCAGCATCTCCCTGACCAGTAGACCATGTCCTGAATCACTACATCTACCCGTTCTTTGAACTCCTCCAGGGATGGTGACTCCACCACTTCCCTGGCCACCCTGTTCCAAGCCTAACCACTCTTTCAGTAAAGTATTTCTGTCAGTTTTCCATTTATCTCTCACTACCTCAGTCCTGTAAAAACAACAGATAATCCAAAGAGAAAAGAAGAAAGCATCTCATGTCCAAGAATAAAAGATCATCTTCTCTTAAACAGAAACAGAAACTGTTGGCCTTGGAAGAAAAACATGCCAGTTAGCATCAGGCAGGAGTTTGTGGAAACTCTGGGAAAGGCAGTGATGGGAAGGTGGTAATTCCTAATAGTGTCTGTGATAGTGTCTAAAAAGAGGAATCCAAAGACATGTGCTGAGTGGAAACAAGGAAAATAAAATGTTGTTCAGCCGGTCACCTTTAATAGCAAAGTCTACAAACATGAGCTTGTACTGCAGTACATATTAGAAAGTTAAATACTTTAAAGTATCACACAGATTAGAGGCAAAATTCTTCAGAATAGGATTTTATCCCTATCTATTAAACCTTCTGTTATTTCATATTGGAGGCTGTGCTCCGGTTCTGTATGAACAGAAGGACGTACTATCCCCACACCAAAATGCAAATGCTCTGGAATGACACATAGTCCTGACTACTCCAGCACAGAAAACATAGAAATTGGAAGGCTCTGGAAGAACATGAATAAAGCTGAAGAGTAAATCGAGAAGAAAAATACTTTGGAGACAAAAATTATTTTGATGGATTCTTTTGCTTGTAGCAATGAGAGCACTTCTTTGCCAAGGCACCATTCCTAAACATTCTGGGCCCCTCTGGGGACTGCTGTACATGGAACACAGCTAGCTTGTTCCAACAGACGAGACATGCTGGCTGTCACTGTTGTGGATATGAAATTCATCTTTCTACAAATGACATAGAGGCTTAGAAAGCCAGCAAGCAGCCAAGCCTAGGGAGATGACACTGGAATCCAGATCCTTTAAATCTTAGTCCACTGCTTTGCACAGTGACCTGCCATTTTATCTCAGACCAGGTTCTTCCACCATCCCAATCCCTGCAGCATTGGCATAGGATTCACAGGCCAGCCCAGCTGCTCAGGACCCAGAACTTTCATAAATCCTCTGAAATAGCACTAGCAATGGAGCACTTTGGAAAGCTATTACTCTTGTGCCCCTGTGACCTGTAGAGCTGGAGTTTAAATGAGAGGATGTTCATAGGTAGCTGTTCATGCAAAAGGTGTTTAAGAGGTCCACTGTCTATTTTAGTTTCTAGTAGTATTTATTAAAAATGAGAATTCGTATTTCCTGGGAATTCCACCATTGAGAAATGGATGATAAACAATAGCCAAAATATTTATTTATTCATTTTCAGTGAGCAAACTCCAGTTGAGAAATGTAAAACAACATAGTTTTGTCATGGTTTGAAACAACCTGTCCCTTGGTACCTCAGATGTGACCCATATTCCCGTTCTTCTCAATGGTCCAGGCTTCCCAGACAGACTGGCTTTGCCCTTGCCCATGGCCCCCACAGTGCACTGTACCAGCTTAATGACAGAGAGACTGCCTGAGAGTAATTTGAATTAAGAAGTAAAAACATTTCAAACCAAGCTGTTTCAATTTGAGTCAGCCACCCCTGAAATCTCCTAATGAAATAAGTATAATTTTTTTTTGCCTAGATATTTTTTACTCAGAAGTCGTGTACAATTTTTTTACTAGCCTGACCTATATCGAGAAGGAAATGCTTCTCTAGATAAGTGTTTCATTATTGGAGTTTAACTAGGAAGTAAATCTGATAATTTTCCTTTAATCTCTACTTTCTTTTTCAAAAAGATATTGAAAGGAATGATAATTTATACTAAAGTGATGGAAATCCAATAATTTAAAAGTTATCTTTGGAGAATGAATCTTTTGTCAAATGTTAGTGATTTAGAACAAGTCTGACATAGCTCATATTCATATCCACTCTCTATTAATTTTTCTGTTTCTATTTTTCTGTCATGTATATTATCCAGTGTAGCTGCCAAGTACAGCTTAAAGCGTGCTCAGCTTTCATGAATTTTTCCTTTTATGTTCATGATGAATTTATACAGCAGTTTATAATGAAAATTCACCGTAACAGAAAAACTTACAAGATATTTTTATGGAGCATTATCAGAAGTTTTGCAATTTTAACTGGGAAGCGGTAACTGTGAAGTCAGTGCCAAACCCAGGGTATTCTTTTAGTCATCTGTCCACAAGATGCATAAGCTGGAAGAAAACGGACTTTTAAAAATATTAAAAGATATTTTCCCCTTCTCAAGAAGCAACAGAAACAAGATTCTGAGATTTGGAGACTACCACTGATACCAAGTCTCTGTAAAGATAGTAACACTGGAATATTGCTGAAGGAATTGATTCATTGTTTGCTGTCTCCTTTGGTATGTAGACATAGATAAAAAGGAACCGTCGTACAACAGTGGAACTAAAGACAGTTTCCTCCACGCTTGGAAATCCCCTTCCAAGCAAACAGCAGAAGCATAAAGAGTGCTGCCACTATATCCCTCGGCTAAAAGTCTCTAACTTGAATACGGCAGTTGCGAAGCAGCACAACACAGGACAAAATACAGCCTCATGAAAATAAGTTTTTGGCCAGCCAAAGGTTTGTTTGTTTGAAGCAACACTTCTGAATCCCCAGCCATAAGCCTCAACCAGCTGCTGAACAGAAAGCACTAGTACACTTGCTGATAGTAAAATACTCTGCTTCATGAAGCTGTCCATCTTGAAACAATCTCAGATTCTCAGTGGGCTGGAAACCCAGTTATGACTGGGCTGTTGCCATAATCTAGCTCCGAGGTGCACAGGCAATGTGTGGGTATTTGCTGGAGGAGATCACCGTCATAATTTACTCTCTCCCCAGTTTTATTCAATTCATAAACCAGCAGACAGGAGAGAGGAAAGTTAGATCTCACTTGGGCTCATGAAGGAGTAGGCCAAAAGAAGGGAGTGGAGTAGATTCTTTCCTGGGCAAGAAATTGGAGGACAGTTACACTGTGTTTGAAGCTAGTTTTGGAAAGAGAGTGCTGTTCCAGAGAACCACGGGATCCAGGTCTACCTGCAGTACTTTTCCCAGTGCTTCAAGTTTGAGGAAAACAGGAGGAGAGGGTTGCAATTTGCAGAGGTAGAGGTTCAACTTTGAATCGTATAATCACAGAATATCTGAAGCTGGAAAAGATCCATAAGGATCATTGAGCCCAACTCCCAGGACTTACAGAACTAGGGACCAAATGAGATCTGCTACAGACCTGGATATAGTTTGTGTGACTTCGAGGGCTGGCTGACAGTGAAGTTTGTGCCACAAAGCACAAATACCACATCAGTGGTACTCATGATGATATACTTGACCTTAAAAATTAATTACAGCAGTACTGAGTGTACCTTTCAATTGAATTTGTTCCACGAGTGGGTATGAGAGGAGACCAGAAGTGAAGGTCAGGTTTGGGAGAGGTAACATAAAACCTTGTCCACACACTGAGACTCAGCAACCCTATTTAATGCATTTCCGTGGTAGGTGCATCTTTTCTGGCACCCTTAACAGAGTATATTTGAGATAAACTGAACAACAGAAGTTCTCACCCTATTGAAATTGCTGAAAATGTGCCAAAAAGTAATAGTAAATTCACTAAAGTATTATTCAGATTTGTAACATTTTGATTTATTTTACGAAGTTAAAAACATCACCTGAAATGTCAACATTTGTACAAATATTTGAAGCCCTTTTGTGAGCCCTTTCCAATGCCTGTGCAGAGTATCAAGGACAACCTGCTGTCCTGTGCGAGACCAAGGAGCTGTGGGTGGGCTGATTTACCCTCTTTCTGAGGCGGGCAGGGTACATAAAGCAGGCTGGCCTCGTGGGTCAGCGGGCTGGGCTGCATCCTGGAGCAGGAGAGGAAGAAACAGGCTGTGCCAGGAAAAAGGGTGGTGCAAACTGTTTCCCCTCTGCAACAAGGAGGATGCCTGACACTGTGAGTCAGAGTTCCCAGGGTGGTTTAGTTGTGCTTCTTCTTTACATAGGTTGAATTGCTTGGTGGAAAGCCAATGTTCTGGGTTTATTTTAGAGAGAAACAGTTAAATCCTTTTGTTAAAAGTATTTGCCCTGGGTTTCCTCTGGTTTAGGGTGGTAAAGTTTCTTCATTGTGTTATGAAGGATTGGAGTGGTTCCCCATGAGATTCAACAATACCAGTCTTTGAAGGGAGTGTTTCCATTCAGCACTGTGTTACAACGAAGTGTAAACCTTACATTACTCAACTTTCCAATTTGCTTGACAACTAAAAAAACCTGCCACTCGACTCAGCCTCTATGCTTCTTTCCTCACCGTTATTTATCTCTGCAGTGACCCTTCTGTTCTGTAATTATGAAACTTTATTAAATGCCTTGGAACTGATAACTTCTCCAATTTTTTGGCAGGTATAGTTTCTCACTGCATTGATGGTAAGAATAGTGTGAAAGCAAGGCTGAAGCATCCGTGGGCTTTACTATAATAAATATGCCTATTAAGGAGCCATCTACTCTACATGTACTATCTTTGTGTGTATGTAATGTTTGGCATATTTTGCCTCTATAATCAGAATTATATTCTAGATATAACTGAAGCCTAACTGCCTGCATAAGTGGTGGAGTGTGCTGCAGAGCAGCTTAGAAATGCTCTCTGGCAGGAATGGAGAAGCAGCAAACGGATGGGCTGCAAATATCCAGCCAAACTGAGACTGGGTAGATTGGATGGTGAGATGATGGCATCAGTTTAAAATATAATCCACCAATGACTCAGCTTCTACTTGGGCAGCTTCCTAACTATTCAGAATGCTATCGGTTGAAAACCCATGAGCTATCATGCATGTATCAGCAAAAACACACGGTGAGTCTCATGGTTAGAGCAGGGGACAGAAGAGCCCAGGG
The DNA here is from genome assembly GCA_013400335.1 of Eurystomus gularis. NCBI lineage: Eukaryota > Metazoa > Chordata > Aves > Coraciiformes > Coraciidae > Eurystomus > Eurystomus gularis. The sequence continues at coordinate 40,899 of VZZY01013725.1, forward strand.
ATCTGTTTCTGACTTAGCTACAGATTTGCTGCAAAAGTCCAAGTAAATTGAACTCTTTATGCTCCCCTAACTCAGTCTGCAAGCTAGAGAAAGAAAAAATATCTGGTTATGTTGTAAAATAAAAGTCTTGCCTTGAAGGAGTTAAAGGAAAAGCAAATATGTTGAAGTTAGTCCTAAATCACTAGCTCTTTTTGCTGTAGCTGCTAGTAAATTCCTCCCAGTAAGAAATGCCAAAATGAATTTAAAGTTCAGTCTCTCCTGGAAGTCTCTTGCTTTTGAGAAGGAGGGGAAAGGAAAGGCACCAGGCACATAAAGGCACTCACTGTAGAACTGCAAATGAGCCTGCACAGCGTTTTATCCTTCACCAGTCCTCTTTGTCTCCCTCTCTTCTGACTGCATTCTTAGAACATCTTGTACATGAATTTATAAGACTATTTGTTTTATTGCCACATTTTTAACTGCACAGACCACATTGCAGCCTGAGAAATTAGTTTGAAAGGAATGGCAGACTGTGTTATTTTGGTTAACAATTCTAGCTGAAACTGAAAGCTGTGTGTTTTTCTCACAATAGAATTAAAAAAAAGAAGCATTACTTTGGCAGAATCGGGACATGAAAGGTAACTGAAAATTTGAACTGTGTAAAAACCAACAGGCTATCAAGTGGGGTTTAACTGGAAATTATAGGATGCAGCATTGATTACAATTACTCATGAGCTTTACATATTTAAAATATACAAAAGCCACCTCAGTTTTCTTACAGTGAATAAATAGCGCCTTTTGTAACTTGAGAATTATAAGCAAACATAGTGCACCTGTTGATGAACAGAATTAACATCAGTCAGAAACAGTCAGAACTTGACTAATGTCTTTATTAAAAAACAAGCTGGAAGTCATAAAGTGTGCCTGGATGAGAGTGCGTTCGGGGATCAGCCCAACCCTGTGGGTGTAAACAGCCCTTTGCAGGTCAGGTCCCTCCAGGTCTCCCCCCTCAGAAGGCAGCAGCACCACTCATCCACCGCGAGTGATGGATGTGCTGCTCACCTGATTGTCTGAGCAACAGCAGGGGCTGGAAGCGCCGCAGGCACAGGTCCGCCAGCAATCTTTTTGCACCAGCTAATAGTTCAGTTGCACTGGGTAAATTTCATTTCATGGAAAAAGTGACAAACGTCACACAACTAATGTAAGCACCGAGATTTCATCAGCAGGCTTTTGGTTATTGTGGCCTGCATTACTGGGTGACAAGATCAATAAAGCTGTATTGTAAATAAGAAAGGATTTATCAAAGGGATACCATTAAAATGACATAATAGAGTCTATTTCTTTGAATCACTCAAACTCCCTTGAGATAAACGGCATAGAAAATGATTACAGAGAAAATATAGAAAATAGTTGCAGAGAAGAAATACAGGTTAGACACATTAGTTGATGAAAGAAAATAAATTAAGAAGTTTTAAAAAATATAATCAGGAGAAATTAATAGGGAAGGCAAGCCTAGGAGCTGGAGGGCTACACTTCATGATGTAAATATATGTTTCTTTGAGAACATCACTCCAATCCCTAGCTGGAAAAGTTTGTGGAATTGGCACTATTTTATAAGAGGATGCAAAATCTGTTGAAAAGCATATTGGATACATTTTTCCCATAAACATTTACATTCATTTGATGCATCAATTTTATGCATTATTTTCTACACTCATTCATTTGAATGGTACCATCTGTGATATGTTTGCATAAAATGGATTTCAGTCTCACTATGAAATATTTGTTGAAAGAAATTATGAATTCGGAATTGGAAAATATTCAGTATAGAAATCTGATAAAAGCTCTATATTGAACCAAGTAAAAGAAACTACCAGGGAATCTAAAACCAGTGATGTTAGTCTCATTTTTTGCCTTCAAATAGCAAAAAGCGCAGTATAAGAAATTGAAGAAAACCTTGCTTAATGTTCTCCAGTAAAAGCTATACTGGAAAAAAAAAAATAATTGGAAGAAGTCATATTTGTTGCATTAGGCTGTTATAAATTATATGATAGGGTGTCAGCAAACACTATTACTGCTCTTTATAGTCTTCTCTAAGATATCACAGGGGTCTGGACCATATTACTGATACATAAGCAGACGGTGCTGCACAAAGATGCTTCAAATGTTCTGTAACTGCTAGTTCAGGTTTTCCCTGCCACGACTGATACACAGTTTCTGAGTCTTTCAGATGCAAAGGTATTTTCAGGAACAACCAGCTTTGTAACTTAGTACTAGATATTGTAACTTAATCCAGTAGCTCTTTATTTTGTTGAACAGTGATGTATTTCATACCTACAAACACTAAGATTCATATTCATAGAGTATCTGGGAACTTTGTTATCAGACTCCAAATTCTGGTTTGAATTTCAGATTTAGTGATTCACAGCTTTCTCCAAGTATTTAAGTCCTGGGTCAGAAATGGTGATAGCAGAAGACTCCCACCCCTGTGTTATACTGGAGCAAAAAGTTCCATGTAACTTATAGCTTAGCAAAATATGTCAGAGAAATTGTTCTAAAAAGAAAGCTTTGTCTATTAAACCTGCTTAGTCTGCCTGCCTTGCCTGCCTTCTGTGCTTTAGTGCTGTGGAACAGAGGAGGCTCGGCTATCTCTGCCTGCCAACAGGCTTAGATTTTAAACATGCCTCCAAAAATTCTGAACTCTTCCATTAAATAATAGAAAAGCTGGCTGAAGAATGCCTTCTCAGAGTGAATTGTTATGATGAACTGGTTAGTGCTTAACAGTTGCATGATTGGAAAAGTATGAAGAGTTTAAATGTCCATGTTGGATCATACTGATATTTTCTTATATGTAAGCATATAACCTGAACTACATGACTTAGCACCAAGAAAGGCAGCCATTAACAGTAAGACCTGACCTCAGATAAAAAATTGAAAGGCACTGGCTAAATTTAGCCTTTTTATCCTTGATCATAGTTCCCCGTATTGTATTCTACCAAGGCTGAAATTAAGAGAGTCTTAGTTTCCTACCCAACAAACTTGAGTTTCCCTTTAATTAACAGTTTCAAAATTTTGTCTGTCATCCACTGGAAAAGGATAAAAGTGTACACGGCAACATGTCGCAACTAGAAATCATTAAAACACCTACTTAGCCAAACCATGTGCATCCTTTCTTTTTTTTTTTGAGTAGTATGAGGTCTTGTGGGACAATAATACCATTTGCTACTTCTTCTGACCTAGGATGCTCTCCAAGGTTGGGATCTATAGAACTCAAAAGCCAGAGAACTGAATACATCAATTGTCCCAGCAGCCTCACATAAATAATACAGAGAAGGGAACACCAACTATGGTTGGATCAGCTTTCAGTGCATTCTTAGGATCACAGGAAAGACTAAAAAAAAATCTCCCAGAAAATCTGTGACCAATTCTTCTGAAGCAAAACTGCCAAGAGACAACAAGAGGAAGGTATTTCTCCCTGTTGGGAGCAAATCTACATCCCCTCTGTCAGAGGTTGTCATTGATCTTTGATTAGAAGCGTCTGTATCTCCGAAAAGCAGAGGCATATCTGAGACTCATCATTAGAAGGTGAAGTCAGTCCCCGCAGCTGCTGGGGTACTTGCTGATCAACACTGTTCAGGGTTAGCAGTTGCATCACATAATCACAGAGAGCACGGAATGGTTTTCTCTCCCTCTCCTTCCCTCCAATTTGCATCCATCTCATTAGAAAGGAAATAAATGGAGAAAGAGCTGAGTAAATAGGGTTGAAATGTCTCTCATTATCCACCCTAGAAGCACAGGACAAAAGTAGAGCCACGGTGACTATAAATGTTGTAAGGTTCAGTAGGTGCATGTTCCCTGCACTAATTCCTTCTAGCAATCCTTCGACATTAGTCTGCCAAAACCTGAGAGCATCCATAGTGATGAACAGGATACCTTGGTAAGTAAGAAAAGTTATCAGGTGGTAGGAAGCCAGAATGCATCAGTCTCTGAAGATCAGAGCTTGAGATTACTAGAAGATGGGCTATAGGAAGCAGGGATTCACAAAAGCGCCTTTCAGTGGCCTGTGCCTGACCCAGGGGACTCAGGAGGTGACAGCTGACTTCCTCAGGAACAGTTTTTGGCTGCTGTCTGAGGGGTTTTGACTCTCACCAAAGAATTTCCTTCAGTGGAATCCTAACAGAAGAAGTGTAAGGAACCAAACCAAACTGTTGGGATTTATTCTTCTTTGCTAGAGGATTGCAACCAAGTATAATGGAATCAACTATAAGCAGGTTTGCTGTATTAAAATGAGGAATATGACAAACTAATATAATTTGAATCATATGAACATTTTGCACTGTAAAAGCTGGAAAAAATAATCTAAGGGATAACAAACTCATGATATAAAAGAGGAGAATGTTAACTGGAAAGGAGTAGTGATAATATATAAAATACGGAGATACAAACTGCGTGGCTATGGTATAATTTCATCATGCACATTAAGCCTATTCGGAGCCTCAATACACAAAATACAGTATATACAATATTATGTATATAATATTATGTATATAATACACAATACAGCCTCAATACACAAAATCCCTGTCTGAAGACAGGTGCTCATGTCTTTTATAAGGTGCCCTTGGAATGGTGAACTTTCTCCGAAACTCGTATTTCATATACGACTTTTTAAAAAGTTAAGTTTGAAGAGGAAGAACCAAAATGATGCATGACTTGAAAGGCAAAAGTATTCTTTCCATTTCCATTAGGAAGGTGTTGCGGGGAAGTGTCTTAAAGTATCTTCACATATTGAAAAGAACATTAGGAATGAAGAAACATTTAATCTAAATCCTTAATTGGACTCTAGCACCATTTTTGGGGAGAGGTGAAAGATACATCTGCAGCAATATTGCTAAACATAACATGAGCTGCTCCAGATCACACTTTTTAGTCGCAATTTTATTCTGAAATAAAAAGAGCAGTAAATCATAAGTACATTAGTAAAATGTTAAGACTGAAAACCTCCTATTGGATCTACTAATTTTTCCTAGATTTAGGTAAGCGTTAATTGTGGGGAACACAACAGTTTCTGGTTTGTGTCAGGCTGAAGACAAAGTCTGTCTGGGATTTCTTCACAAAAAGACACCACCCAGCAACATCCACAGCTGAACATGCACGTGGGAAGTGGGAATCTACTTTCAAGACCATGGTCTAAAGGTGGCTGAGCAGGGTTTTTAATCAAGTTCTGTGTGCTGGACATGTGACCTGGACACCAGGCTACACTGATCTATGTGGGTTTTCACTTTCCATCTTGTCTTTGCTGTGACGACTGAAAAAAAAAAAAAAAAGGGTGGGGGGATCCTAATCAGCTGTCTTTCAAAGTCAAGGACAAGCTGCGCTAGAGCTAAAAGAATATTGTTGTTTACCGTATTCCTTCAGCACCTTGATCATCACTTTTGAGAAAGACAGAGAAGTAGATAAAATACAGTTGTTGCATAGTTTCTGCTGAAAGGGCTGAGATTCGCTACCTGATGCCTACCAGGATTTGAGCATGACAGGCAGAGTAGGGAGCAATTCCATCAGGATGTAATCATCAATACATATGACTCTGTGATACTTAAAATTTAAAAAAATACACTGTTTTAAAAGAGTAATATTTTACTAATTATGGTGCTCTGTTAAGATACATAGCATTGTAAGAAATCAAAATGGGTACATATGTAAGTATAGACACTAACCGAGGTCCCGGGAATCCTGAAACCACTTGTGGGCTAAAGAGCTGACAAGAAGCATGGTACTCTGAAAACACAAATTGTCTCCTATCAGTCGGTTTCTGTTGTCTTCAGAGAAGCAGGACTTTTGCCATTCTTTACAAATAACCAGGATCAAAGAAACATTTGGTTAGGAGATGATTTTCTCCTGATCCAAAGCACACAATAAGATTCCACATTCTGATAAATTGCAAGAAGAGACTAACTGTGAAACATGAAAGCTTAGAATCTGAAGTGACTTCCACCTGTGATTTGCAAACTTTTTCCTGTTAGAGGAGCATGTACAGTGTCCCGAGCATTCCTAAACATGCAGTCTTTCTTTGGCACCCCACCAATTCCCATCCATGGAAGTGTTGCCAAGGAAAGACTACCATTAGTGAGTACAGCAAAAAGTATCTGTCAGTGTGCTCCTTACACTCAACACTTCATTTTGCTTTGAAAACTTTTGCCTATTAGGGCCTGTCCATGTTATGATATTTAAAAAAAATGTTTGGTATTGCATTGTCAATCCAGTACAGATGTCAAGTTCTAAGAAATACTTTTAGTGCTTGAACAGGACTGAAAAAGAGAGGCCTCTAAATTTTCAGTTTTTTACATTATATTTTCTGGAACTTCTTATATTTAGTATAAACTCACACTATGTATTTATTACAAAAATCCTTGTGTTCCCTTGGCAATAGCTTGCTGCTTCCCTTTCCATTTCAGCTGCACTTACAATTTTCTGCTCCAATTCTGATACTCCAGCATGTACTCTCCTGCTGCCAGAAACAGAACTGAACCCTACCAGCTGCCTGTAAGGGGTTAGGATAGTGATTTCTCCAGATAGTACAGTCATCTAATTTAGCAACAATACACTGTCCATATTTTGCATTAAAAGTATCCGGTTGGTAAGGCACATTACTAATGTCTTTGTTGTGTTTAAGTTGATTAACTCCGACTCCTGTTTCAAAAATAACATATAATGAAACAAACTATTTTTTCATACCCTGTGAATAGGGAATTTTCAGTAAGGCTGTGACCAGGAGCCCAGGAGCTGTCCCTTTTTCTTAAAGCCGATGCAGGTTAATTTAACAATGTCATATAGGTAGAACTCCCTAACAAGTGTCAACAGTTTGGCGGTCTGGGAGGTAAAAAAGACACAGTGTCCTTGGATATTCCCAGTTTCTTTCCTCTAAGGAGGTAAAAAAAAAAAAAACAGGAGGAAAATAGAGCAACTGGAATAACTGCTATCCAGTGAAACATATTCTTAAATGTTGCAAAGACCTACGCATGACAGCAATCTAAATAGAGCCCATGTGCATTAGCATCTGTGTAATTTTTTCCTACTACCTCATTAGCATCACAAAATGCAGACCAATGGGATTTTGACAGCCAGCCAGCTCATGCATGTTGCCATTACCCTTCCTTTCATATAATTCCCACACTTTCCTCACATATCTGTGCAAACTAACAGAGTTTCTGTATTTTACAATCATTGACATCTGTAAATGGTATATTTAAAAATGATACACAAATAATTCAAACTTTTCAAGGAATGTGCTATTGCATGACTAAGCTAGCAAATGCAAATTTGAAAAGAAAATAGCTTCTAATCTAAGTATTCATTTGCTGATGAATTAAAATCACCAAGTTATTCAGCACAATTCAAAATGAAAAAGCTGACATATCATTTATTGTAAAGGCCACGGCTATAATGGGAACGTCATTGTTTCCCTTTCTGCTGGTCTCACACATTCTTTTTAATCTTGATTATTTGTTACTCGGTTAGGGACTTCTTATGGTAATGAAATCCTTTTGTCAGTGATGTAACCGGAGCCTTTTGCTGCATTTTCCCTTCCTACGTAAGTTACAATCATGGTTATAAACACTGTGGAGGTTTCTTCTGAATCACACAATTGCAGATTGTTCGAAGGAGACACGTTCCTGCTGTTGCTAGGTGGCAAATGCTCTTAAAGATTTTGCAGGCTAGAGATTTCTTCAAACCTTTAATCCTCCATATTTATTTTATAACCCACAGGAATGGTTAAAAAAAACCCAAAACACTCAGTGCTAGGATGATAGAAGATTTGAAAGAGATAAAACATTTGGTGTCAAAGCTTAATCATCCCAAACTACGGGTCAGTGTAAGACTTTCATGAGGGATGATTATCGTGTATCTGTGTGTTGTGAAGCTGCTTATGCCTTCTTCCAAAATCAATGTGCTAGCTCCTGTTCAGAACAGAGTCCAAGAAGTAAGGAATAAGCCTCAGACATAGTCCTATGAAAAATATACATGTATGAAATGTATGCTTTATACCTAGATGATGTATTCTCAAAAATAAGCTACTCATTGCAGAAGTCTCTTGGTGGTGCCAGGACTTATGAAGCACACTGGGTTCTTGCACTTCTTGAAGAACTCCCATGGGTAACTGCATTCTTACATTCTCTGTGAAAGAGGCAGTCAAGCCACGATGGGTTTTCAATATCTGACCATCCAAACAAGGTTCCTCATTTTCTTTGTGACAGCCATAGGGAACAGAAGCGTTTTGGAGGGGTACACATTTGGTAGTATGGCCAAATAGCTGTTACCTGCTGAAGGTTTTGACAGCTACCACCTTGTAAACTCAAGGCAGCCACTGCTTGAAATCACCCTCTGGCTGTACAGGCTCGCAGGCATTGTGGGTAAACAATCAGAATGAAAACAGACACTAGCTGTAGTCCCTTGGATATGTCTATACATTATTTTTAGATCCCCCTCTTCTTCATAGTTCCTGTAATGACTGTTGCAATCTTATTGTGAAACTAGTAATTCACAAAATGACAAAAAATACATAGTCACTGTATAGGCACCTAAAATGCTCTCTATGTAAAAAGTAATGTTATCCTTGTAAAGTGAAGTATTTTATTATAGACTATGGAGTAAATAGAAAAGATTGTTTGAGTTATAAAGAAGTGTAATGTGCTTTGGAGTTAAAAGCCACTAATAATCAGCATTAGAGATTTCAAGCAATGCTTGCCTTCCACGTTCTGACATTTCTCAAAAGCTGTCTTTAAAATTACTGATTTCACAAGTTGCCTGCAAAAAATCCCCACTGAAAGAAAGAGAAATATGGCTTTGTCAAGTTTTAGAGGGAACTGGAGGCAATCAAGGGAAAAGTTTAATCTTAGAGTGGATTTCTAAATTTCATCTGGAAGCATGATTGATGTGCTTTCCCCTCCCACACTCCTCTAACTTCAATCTCACCTGGAGGAAAGAGAAAGGGAGCGCTCTGACACAGAGCCCACTCAGCTCTGCTTTCCAGACTGCAGCTGGGAGATAAGGAAGCAACGGAGACACTGCTTCCTCTCACCCCTGGATATTTGGGATGCTCTCTATGGGAGGATAAGGAGCAATTACCCACTCTTGGAATTCATCCTCAAAGTGTTATTAATTTAGATAATTCCTATGTCTTATCTGATTCATTACAAACATGCATGGAAAAATGCTCATTATGAAAACTTACTGAAAAGCCCTCTCATCCCATCAGCTGGCCTTTACCAGGATTTCCTTGTTCTCCCCCTAGCTGGTGTTTCCTAGACCTACTGCTCTTTGTCGCCAGAAACTCTTAGGCTCCTCTTCACAGGACACAAGTTCAAACCCATCTTGACTAGTTAAATGGCAGCTGCTTTGCTGCATGTCCCTCAACAGCACATACACAACAACTACAGCTACCTGTTTCCTAAGGTTTAGACATAAGGTTTCTTCCAGTGGAAAAGGTTTCTGTCCTCATCATTGACCTTATGCCGGTCAAAATTACTAGAAACCGTTATTTACTAAATTATTACTAAAACCGTTATTTAACCTGTTGAAGCATTACCCATCTGGTTTTGCTTTAAGCAGACAAGGGAACACACACGTCTTAGCACGAAGGTAGGAGCAGGCGCTAGCTAGTCCATCAAACTAAGGCTGACTGAGAGCCTCTTCAAATAAGCCCCAGTGTGGGTAGAATAAGATGCGCTCACTCATCAGTACATTTCATATCATCCCCATCAAAGCCAAGAGGCCAGCATCCATGGTCAGAGGCCTAAGGATGCATAAAGGCTCAAAACAGCCATCCTTCTCAGGAGCGTTGTCACTCTCAGGGTGTGAGGGACATTAGCTTAGAGAAAAATCTGAGAATTTTGGCGTGTCACTGTGCTGGATAGCAATGTTTTCTCCTAAAGGTGCTTCAGGTAGAAAAGACAAAGTTGAAGAGCAAGACTGAGGAAAAAACTGATTTGCCTTCTGTGTGGGAATCTGTCACCAGTTACGGAATTCAAGCTTGTGGGAGGTCATGGGCAGAGGAGCAGAAGGTGTCACATTCTTGAGTGAAGTCTGGAAACAATATGAGGTGGTTCAGATTGACATGTTCATAACACTAAGATTATGAATCACTTCCTTCCCCTTGACCACTGACAAAGTTATGAAGTTAGAAATGTAGTCCATTAGGCATTACTCTTGTCCTCTATCCTTCAAAAGCTTTTTAGATGCAAGGCAGAGCTGAACAATGGTAGCTGTCTAGAGGCTGCTGTGGCCAGCGGTCCTCACATCCTACAAGCATGAGGGACATTCTTTTTGGGGTGATGGGCTATTGCTTTCCTGAATCCACCACGTGGGCTGAAAATGATAGTATGCAAAGTATTCTAGTGCTGTGCCTTGCATATTTAGCATGCTCCCTCAGAAATATGTGTTGGCATGCCAAAGGTGTGGTTGCAGTCTATCACACTGGCTCATTCAAATTGTCTTAACATAATTAAAGAGCACAATTAAGCTCCGGGCTATCATATTTGATGATCTCCTCAAGATGTCTTCAAAGACATTAGTCTGCAGCATGCTAGAGCTTTTCAATTGTGTTAAATTAAAACCATCACAACACACATTCTGTTTGCCCAGCACAGGACCCAGAAGCAGAGCATGTGGTTTCCATGTTTAAACTGGAAGCACCTGAAGAGGAGAACTGGGAGAGCCAGACACTGTTGTCACCAGCACCACCCACTAAGGCTGCTTCACTAGCGAAAGCAAAATGAAAGCAGGAAGAGTGGTAGATTGGGAATAGGACTTCAGTCTGCAGACAGGCCTTGCAAAGTCCCCCCTATTAGTCCAATCTATGTAGAAAATTATTTTTAAACTGCTATTTTTGCCCTATTTTATACCAAACTTGTTTTCTTTTTCAATGTGAACTGAAAATCTTTAAAACTCATCATTAACCTCCACTACTAATTCTGCTTTGAATCAGAAAATGTCACCCCTGTGAAGACTGATCTGTTTATTGCATTGAAGAAGACAGGCAGCTGTCTTTGAAATTAAGTGAGGTGGACTTGGCTGACCACATCAGATTATAAATCACGTGTGCACCCAAGCGTGCATGTGCTTCTAGTTCATTTCTGATGCAAATCGTAAATTCATATCTGTAGATGTTGATGACATGGATAATTTATATTATGGTAATGTTCATAAAATAGTCAGAGTGGGAATTAACAATTCTGAAGGAGGGAACAACTTCAAGTAGAAGAGGGTAAGGGGATGAGGGCAAAGGCATGCAGGTCTCTCTGGTGTTACTGACGCTTTGTCTGGTGCGTGCTTCAGCTCGTGTAATCCAGCAGTCTCCTGTACTAGTGTACAGTCCTGGGGAGGCTGCAACCACACCTGACCTCAGTACTTTACCAAAATGTAAAAGAAAACAACAATTGTTGCCAAAGGCCTAGAATCAGGGTATTGAGAAGTAAAAGGAAAACAAATGACCTGAAAAAGGAATGAAAGATGTTGTAAGAAAATTAAAATTTTAGGAGAAAAAAACCCCAAGAAATCTCAAGTGTGCTCTAAACCACTTTGATCAAGCATGACTAGCATTTATTTCGAGTCCACACCATCATTTAGATGTTTTTGTACCACAGCAGATTTAAGCCTTCAGTTCTCTCCTGTAACACTTGATGTTATGTAAGATGTCATTTTAGAAAATAAGAGACCGTGTTGGAAACCAATTTCCTGAAGAGCTAGGAATAGGGTCATATCGTTATCTAGGGTTATACTTGCAGTTCTGGCAATTTTATTTTTTAATAAATATGGATAACTCCATAGGACTCCAAAGGACATCAGATGCTGTCCTTTATCTTATGTCTAGGTTTCAAAGGACAACAAATGCTGTCCTTTATCTTGTGTCTAGGTTTCAAAATTGTGCAAAAGATGCTTTGTGCAAAAGAGGTCAGAAATCTTTCTGAAGACAGAAAATGATACAAAGTCCTTAATCTAACGACATAAAAAAAAACAAAGACACGTTTACAAAGCTGTGTTGTCTGAGAGCTACACTGTCAAACACAAACCAACAGTTCTGACAATAAAACATCGTTGTTGTCAGAGTGGTTTACCAGCCCAGACCCTCCGTAGGGCTTGCTGGCTCACGCACAGCGCTGCACTGAGTTACCCCAGTTTTGGACTGGAGCTGCTTTGCACCTTGATGTTTTGTGTCACCAGAAGAGCTCTGTTCCACTTCCAAAATTCTTCATAGACAAGCCTGCAGAAGACTGATCTGTACCAAATACATACAGCCAAATTAGACCAGTACATGTTCCTGTATCGATACTTTTCAAACACAGGTTACAAACTTAGGTGGAGATGTGGGTTTAGCTCGTTCCAAACCAGAACAACACAATCCCCACAACCCACTTTTATTCCTTTGAAACTACTTTTGCCTCCTTCTTGCTAGATCAGTCACAGAGGGGTCCTGCTTTAGCACCAAGGCTGGACACAAAAAGCGAGAGCTGCTCGCCCGTGTGCCAGGTACAAAACACTGAAAGGCAGGAGAAGCCTTTTTTTCTTTTTTTTTTTTTTCTCCACGCTTCGCTCAGAGGCTGCTAAGAGGAAAGCCGACGGAGTTGAGCAGAAGGCAGGTCGTCCGTCCTCCTAGACGCTAGAGTCGGCGAATCGCGACTTGAAGCAGAGCGCGGCTCCCTGCCCGCCTCTCCCTCGCCGCGACAAAGGCGGCCCCGACTTCCCCACCGGGACACCCCCTTCCCCAGTTCCGCGCCGGCCGGTGCCGCTGAAGCCCCAGGCCGGTTACCGGCCCGGACTCCTGTTTCCCTGAGGGGCCACCCGAGTCCCCTCAGCCACCGCCGGGCCTGGCTTCCCCAGGCAGAGGTGTCTGAGAGCAGAGACCCACCGCCCGCCCCCGCCCGCCCG
>VZZY01013725.1:54600-71005 GCA_013400335.1 Eurystomus gularis
ACCCGCCCGGCGGAGGGGCCGGCCCGGGGCTCTCGCCCGCTGGTGTGCCGCGGGGGGAGCGTTCTCCTCGCCTCCCGGCTCGGCGCAGGGCGGAGCGGCCGCTCGGCTTCAGGGCATCGGGGGAAGCTTTGTCTTTTCGCGGTCCGGCCGGAGCGCTGCATTGATTGGAGCTCCCGCCGCACCCGCCGGTAGCACCCTCATCGCCAGGCGTTAAAGAACGCGGGGGCTGCGTCCTGACGGCCGTGCGGTGTGTCCCGCACTGCGTGAGCTGAGGAAAAATAAAAATCAGGCTTTGGAGGGGTCTACGTGACTTCGGTGTTGGTGTTCTGTTGTGTTTTTTCCATATCTTTAGTTACAAAACCGGCATTCGATACGCCAAATCTTTCTTTCTTGGAAAATAACGTATGAACACAGCCCAGTTTGCTGTGCAGCATTTTTGGACTTTGAGGACCAGTTAATAAAGTTAGCAAATCAGACTCCGTACGAAATCCTTAACGTCTAACAGCCGCACAAAAATAACGAGTCCGGGTGAGGTCGAGTTGCGTTTGTGCCATCATAGCCCATCTGGAACCAAACTGTTGTTAAGCCTTGGTTTGCGTTTGTGCAGCTGGGCTGCAGGAAGGGTTTGTGGTGGTTAATTGTGTTTCTGTACTTACCACGGTAATTTGTCTTTCTCTGTTTGAAGAAATGGCAGTCAGTTCAAGGAAGCCCATCGAAGGGATTAAACCACTTGTGCCAAGGCAAAGTGAAATTAAAGTTCAGTGTATTTTCTACTCCTGAAACAATCAAGAGGTAAAATATGCAGACCACTTTTAGGAAGCTTAGGAGCAAACAGAAACCCCTCCAATTGCACAGGCTGAACTTAATTGCATATGTTAAGTTCTTTTAACAAATTTCTGTGAAGATGTGCACGTTCTTACTCCTCTGGAATACTCTTTAAGAACGGGGGCCTTACTTCTCTGTGGATGCGTTGCACATGTAATATGCCATGTATGATTTGTCATTGACCATAAAAGCTATGACTGTGTCTGCCAAGTGTTGAGCATCTTTCACTTCCCCTGCGTACAGCGTAAGGTGTCTGAGTGTTTGTGAACGCTCAGGGCTTGCTGTTTCCCTGGCAAAACAGTCTTTAGTTGAGTTTGTTCCCTTGAAGCAAGAGCACTGAGCTCCATTCAGATTCTCGCTGAAGTTGCTGATGTTATCAGCAGTAGCTCCCTACACTTCCCTGAAAGCCGTACAGTAAGTGGGGCATTTTATGGGTTCTGTCTGCACAGCTTCATCTCGATTGTTCAGTAGAGGTCTCAGCGGCTGGCTTTGTTTGGGTGTTTATGCAGAAAGAGTGTTTATAGAGTATTTAATCTCCGGATTTGTTTTTATATTCTTCCTAAGCTGTTAATCAGAAGTAATGCTAAGGACTTTGTTTTTCTGCTTGTATGAGACACACTTGCAAAGGTATTTGTTCTTGCTGTGAAGTTAACTTCACAGTTTACCCTTTTGTTAAAAGCTGAGAAGGGTTATGTGATACTTGTGTACTACTGAAAAAACAGTCAGAATGTTGCTACTGCTTTTCACTACTTACTTTAAGCAAAGAGGAAACAAAAGGTGCCCTGTCTAACAAACTTGCTTTCAGTCTCTTGTGGGGATAAATCTGTTTTCTTTAGCAAAAAAAAGGCTGCATTAGTTCTTATGTAATGTACTGTACAGCACAGCACATCATCCTATTGATGCGTAATACTGTGTATGTGTTTGACCGCTTGCTCTTACTCTGCAAATGTGAGGGTTATTTTTGATTGTTTTTTTTTTAATTGCCCTTTGCAGCTTGGCTTTTTTCTTATAGACTATATAGTATCAGAATATATTTGCTGCCAGCAGTGGTGTAAGATTCCCGTTTTCCCAGCAGGTAAAATTACCCTTGGAGTCATTACTGGATATGTTTATTAATAAATTTGTGCTGAAAACTGAACTATTTGCAGAGTTAGTCTTCATACTCTCTAGATCTGTTCAGAGCCTGATGTGGCCCTTTTCTAATAGTGCCACAAATGACAAAAGGAGACAGAAGATCTAAGCTGCAGTATTAAATATATTTGCTAACACGTTTTTCTATATTGGCATATCTGTACTGTCAAGACAATTGTTCTACAGTACTGTGCAAAGCATGTGGCATGCAGTTCAGAAAATACATACAGCTTTTGAGGCCAAACCCCAGTTTTATTTAGAACAAGTAGAATTCTCTTCTCCTATGTGTCTTCAGCTCAGTGTTCCACATGTAAATAGTACAGCATTCTTTAAAATCCAGACATCTCCTTCACTGCTGCTGTCCATTTCCAGTCTAATTATGTTGGGTTTTATTTTTTTACGGAAAGTTTTTGGCAGCACAAGTCAGGAAGGGTGTTTAAAGTGGTCAGTTCTGACTCATTTAATTACAAGTCATTTAAACTGTTGAGGACAGGCAAAGACAGAGAAAAAGCACTTTCCAGGATGTGGCTCCACCAGTGACTTCCTCAGCTGCCATTATCTACCTGTTTGCCAGTCTAGCAGCAGTTGGGTATGTTCACAGCTGTAGCAGTCTGTCTGTCTGGGTCTGTTCTAAGGAAGCACTCCAAGAAAATGCAGCATAGGTTTTTTAATCAACCTTCACAGTCAAGTACTTGGGAAAAGCTCACTGAGAGGGAACTTTGAACTCCTGTCTGCATATGTTCCCGAAAGAGCAAAGTCACTCTTCATGGTTGAAGGTGACCTATCCTTCAAAAATGTGTGTGATTACAGCTAGCTGCTCAACCCTCAGAAAACTGACTTTGGCATGGGCACTTCGGAGAATCACAGAATGGTAGGAGTTGGAAGGGACCTCTGGAGTTGTAGTCCAGCCCCCTCTGCCAAAGCAGGTTCACTCAGGGCAGGTTATACAGGAAGGTGTCGAAGCATGTTTTGAATCTCTCCAGAGAAGGAAACTCCACAACCTCTCTTGGCTGACTCTTCCAGTGCTCTATCACCCTCACAGGGAAGAAGTTTCTCCTTGTGTTCAGATGGAACTTCCTATGTTCTAGTTTGTGCCCATTGCCCCTTGTCCTGTTGCTGGGCACCACTGACAAGAGTCTGGCCCCATCCTCTCAACCCCCACCCTTAAGATATTGATAAGCATTGATCAGATCCCCTCTCAGTCTTCTCTTCTCCAGGCTAAACACCCCAAAGTCTCTCAGCCTTTCCTCATAAGAGATGTTCTAGTCCCCTAAATAATCTTTGTAGCCTTCTGCTGGACTCTCTCCAGTAGTTCCCTGTCTCTCTTGAACTGGGGATCCTGGAACTGGATGCAAGACTCCAGATGTGGCCTCACCAGGGCAGAGTAGAGGGGAAGGAGAATGTCACTCAACCTGCTGGTCACGCTCTTCTTAATGCAGTCCAGGATACCGGTGGCCATCTTAGCCACAAGAGCACATTGCTGGCTCATGGTTAATTTATTGTCCACCAGGACTCCCAGTTCCTTCTCTGTGGAGCTGCTTTCCAGCAGGTCAACCTGTATTGGTGCATGGGGTTATTCATCCCCAGGTGCATGACTCTACACTTGCCCTTGTTGAACCTCAGTAGGTTCCCCTCTGCTCAACTCTCCAGCCTGTCCAGGTCTCGCTGAATGGTAGCACAGCCTTCTGGTGTGTCAGCCATGCCTCCCAGTTTTGTATCATAGCAAACTTGCTGAGGGTACACTCTGTCCCTTCTTCCAGGTCATTCATGGATATATTGAGCATAACTGGCCCCAGCACTGACCCCTGGAGAACACTGCTAGCTACTGGCTTGCAACTAGACTCTGTGCCACTGATCACAACCCTCTGAACTCTATTGTGTAGCCAGTTCTCAAACCACCTCACTGTTCATTCATCTAGCCCACACTTCCAAAGCTTACCTATGAGGATATTATGGGAGACACTGTCAAAAGCCTTGCTGAAGTTGGGGTAGACAACATCCACTGCTCTCCCCTGATCTACCCAGCCACTCATACCGTCATAGAAGGCTATCAGATCAGTCAAATGTAATTTCATCTTGGTGAATCCATGTTGACCATTCCTGATAACATTCTTTTTCTACACATCCTTGGAGATGACCGCCAGAATGAGCTGTTCCAACACCTTACCAGTGATGGAGGTGAAGCTGGCTGGCCTGTAGTTTCCTGGGTCCTTTCTTGCCCTTTTGAAGACTGGAGTGACACTGACTTTCTTCCAGTCCTCAGTCACCTCTCCTGTTCCTCATGACCTTTCAAAGATGATGGAGAGTGGCTTAGCAGTAACATTAGCCAGCTCCCTCAGCACTCATGGGTGCATCCCATTGGGGCCCATGGACTTGTGGGTGTCCAGCTTGCCTAAATGATCTCTAACCTGACCTTCCTTGACCAAGGGGGAGTCTTCCTTTCTCCAGACTTTCCTTTACCTCCAGGGACTGGGATTTCTGGGGGCCAGCCTTAGCAGTGAAGACTGAAGCAAAGGTGGTATTCAGTAAGTCCAGCTTCTGTGTCATCTATCACGAGGGCAGCACCCACCTCCTTCAGCAGTGGGCCCACATTTTCCCAGGGCTTCCTTTTGCTACTGATATACTTGAAGACGTTCTTCTTGTTGTGGGCTCACATGGCAATTGGCTTGACCTACGTATTCAAAATTAAAGACCCAACAATACCAATGTTTTGAATTATGGTATTGTAAGTCTTAGATTGAGAGTAAGTTAACAGTAGTACATGCCTTGAGGTGGATAAAATCTGTTCTTTACTATGCATTGTTTCCTTGCTTTCTTTGAAGCTAGCTAAAATAATTCCCATTTCAGCAAACATTATATAGTTATATAACATTACATAATGTTCCACCAGTATTCTGTTTTTCCAGAAGTTTTTGGAGTTACATGTTAGAGCCCAAAGAAGAACCAACAGCTGCTGTTTTCCCGTTTGTATAAAAAGCTCACTGATGCAGTTTCCTGACTGAAGGTGTGAGTTTAGAATAGCCATGCTGCATCAAGCTAGAGGTCTATCTATAATCAGTGGCTTTTTATCTATTTTTTGGTCAATATTTTTTAAAATTTTTATTAGTGATCTGAATGTTGGGATGATGGGCCAGCATGTTCAACAGGCATGTGAACTCCCATGCAGAGAGTTGAGTGTTTGATACACTGGAGGACAGGGCTGCTAGACAGACGGACAGGCCAGAAAGATGATCTGGCAGGAAATTTGTGAACTTCCAACAAAGTACAGCAAAGGCAATAATACCAAGTCCTGCATCTGGGCCAGGATAACACCATGCAATAGTACAGGCTGAGATCAGCTGCCCACAGAACTTTTGCAGGGAAAGATGTGGGGGTCCTGGTGGCCAAAGAGTAGAACAGGAGTCAGCAATAATGGCCAGCTGCATGCAGGGGTGTAACTAGCAGGCTGCAGAAATTATTCTCTCCTTTTGGTTGTCACATGAGACAGTATCTGAATTACCATGTCTACTTCTGAGCTCCCCAGTACCAGGGAAAACATTGACATAGTGGAGTATGTCACATAAGGGGAGATGTTGAAGGAAGTGGGTTTATTCCACCTGAAGAGGAGAGGCATAGTGGTCAGCTAGGATGTAGCTTCATATAGGAAGCTAGAATAGTACTTTCCCATTGGTATCACTTTAATCTGCAGTGATGTTTTTTGTCTGACATTTCGTTCCCTGGTCAGTTGTGCAATTTTGTAGTCAAGAGTTGATCTTTACTGTCCCGAATAACCTAGGATCACCAGCAAATTTTCATCATTTTAATACCTGCTGTCTTTATGATTATGTAGAATAATCCACATCCCAGCACTAGTTTCTGTGAAACTCCATGTTGGCCACTTCCCTCTATTAAAGTAAGCAATTATTTACTCCCTGCCTTCCTTCATCTTCCTTCTCATTCTGTCTCTTAATGAATTCAATATTCATACAAAGGGCCTTCTTTTGATTTTTTTCAGAGACTTGCTTGGTGTACTTTGAGACCTTTGGTATGGATTTTACTTCCTAGCTTTCTTGCAGCAGAGTGCCTCCTTATACATGTAATTGGTGATTTCTACAGAGAAATGTAGGTGTTCTGTGAGGCAAGAATTCGTTAAACACAATGTTGAGTCTTTGGTAGTATATCACATTTATTTGGGTGTCTGCTACTTCTGTTCTTCCTAATTTTTTGTATTGATTTGATGTGTATAAGTGTCGGGCAACCTCCATACCTCATCAGTCTAGTGTTTATCAGGAGATAGCGTGAGTGTTGATTCAATTAATCCATTACATCCTTGAGTCCCTTGAAATCTTAGTGAATAACATCTAATGTTGGCAAGTTGTTCTGGCTCATTTTATCTAACGTTTTCATAGCTTTTTCTGCATCACTTTGATTCCATGCAGATTTTCCAGGTACATCACATAGCTACGTTCTGGAGTAGGGATCGCTTTGCTTTCTTTTGTAGTTGAGCACAAATATGAATAGCTGCTCTGCTCTGTTCTTGTTTTCTATCAAAGGGCTGGGGCAAAGCTGTGTTAAGGAAGTAACTGAGTATATTGTGGTTATAACTCCTGAAGAAATGGACTGTAATAGCTGCTGAGTTACTCTGTGTTCAGTAGAACTGATGTTATTCTCCATGGAACTGAACAAGCATGTGTTCTAGCAAAGAGGTTTAAGAGAAGCATAAAACTGTAGACATGGAGTTCAATATGCTACTGTTCGTGACAGTGGTCTGTTGAATTTTGTCTATAGGCTAGCAGTGTCCTTGAGGGAAGCTGCTCTGTGGTCTTGTTCACTTGGAAGTCCTCAGGTGACTGGCAACTATTAGATCGTGTTGTAGCCAGTACCAGCAGAACTCTGAACAGCAACTCACATTCAGTTCTTTGATATACTTGTAGATGTGGACCTTGGTATGTCTCATTACTGAAGGATATTCCCTCTGCATGTAGCAAAGGAGCTTCATAAGGCTTTTTTTGGGAGGGATGTATGCATGTGTGGTGCCAGCACTGGCCAAAGCCTATGTGAGAGGTTTATGTATGTGACATACATAAACGTGATACCTTTCAATGAGTGTTCATTTCTTCTATAGTTCATAGCTGCAAAACTAGTAATCTTGGAAATTATTCAGTCATTAATTTGTCTTAATAGGTTTCTTTTCTGACTGCTTTAAAGCAGAGTCCTATGTTAACAGTACTGTTAAGACTTCTAACTTAGTATCACTAGCTTTTCATTCTTGGAAGCCTACAAAAATAGGGGGGAACCCACCACATTTTCCCTGTTTTTCCTCTACATCATGCATCAGCCTTGTATATAAGCTCATGTTTGAATGTCTGTAGTCATAGTATTGTATTGCATTGCAGTACAGGCTTATTATATATCTACTTCTGAAGTTGTGTGAATCAAATGCCTTCTCTTTCCTTTAGAGACTAAACAGAAGTGTCTCAGACTCTCTGGACAACTTTTGTAAAATTAAGAAATATATATAGTCTCATTCCCTTCCTGAACTTCAGCATTCAGTTCAAACTCTCATCCATGTCAATTTACTTGCATTTCCTATGCAGCAGATGCACTGAGAGATTTGTTCCAGCAAGTCCCTTGGCTGCCTTGTTTCACTAGGCTTTTTTTGGTACCTCTAGGTCTTTAACTTTCCCACCTCTAAGGTGCTAAAGGGTTCTTATGTTGTTGGCTGTTCATGCTCCAGTATGGTGCCAGGGCTTGTGCTTTGCTCCTTGAGGCTCTTTTTGTAGGATGGGAAAATTCCTTTTTTGGAAAAAGCATGGTAATCCATATTTGTTTTAAAGTCATTGCTTTCTTCAGGGCGTCTGAGGAAAAAAAAAGTGCACTTCTTTTAAAATGCTTCCTAGGTATTAGTCTTTATCCTTCAGTACTTGAAAATTTTGGGTACCTTGCAAGCTTTGAGAAGCTGTTTCTCCCCCTTTCCAGGATTTTCTTCCTTATAAATTAATTTGGTACTCACTTTAAACTTGAGACTTGGGACTACTGTTGAGTAATGAAATAATGAATTGCAGCATAAGACTTGTGTTGTACCGAGTGAAGTGAACCTCCTGCTAAATTCTTCTTAGTTTACATCTGTACTGCAGAGAAGCTGTGCCATGGCTGCAGTGCGTGCGTTAGCTGCTGTCGGGTCTGGAAGCATATGGTGTGCTGCCTGCGTCTGGAGTTGAACCTCATGAGTTTCAATTAGTCACTAACTCACCGACTCTTCTCCTCCTCTTGGTTCAATAGGTATTATGGATTGAGTTGTGAGCTTGTGGCTTATATTACACATCTTCCACTTGATGCAGATTGTTTTTCTGGAAAATGAAGCTTGCAGAAACTCAACTGTTATTCAGCCTACACTCGGTACTCTGTGCCCCTAGAGGCTTTTATTTATGCAGAAAAGTTAATCTTACGAGGTTGTCATCTGGCTGTAGGTAATGTGATTACTTCTGTCACAGTATCAGTTGTCTTTCTGGGCTGATGTGGTTGCAGGTTTCCCTTTACTGAGGCTAGGTTTTAATTGCCAGCTATTTACTTGCTGAAGCAAGGTTGTAATGAAACAGGGGAAGGGAAATTAGATAATTTATAGTTGTGGTTTTTAAGGTATACCGGGGTGCACAGGAGTCCCTTAAAATTTCCTCAATAGGTAAATGAAATTATTGTGTTACATTAATAATCAACAATGTTAATATAATTAATGATATTCTGCTTTACAACAAAAATTACACTTGACCATTTGATCACAAGAGCAACAGCGCTACTATGAAATAGCAATGGTTTCAGAGACCTTTTCTGTGAACCCTTGGATAGTGAAATTGGCTTGGAATTAAGCTTGGCTACTGCTTTTAAATGTTCAGTACCTTAGTCTTTGATGTGATAAATGAGCCAGACTAACATTTCAAGTGGCTGAAGTAGGATGCTTCTTACTCACATAGCTGAAAATAAATTTATCTTTTTCAATGGAATCTTATCTTTCAAATTTGTGATATCTGATTAACGACTTTTCTGTAGATTAAACAAATTTTTGTAGTTCTCCAGCAGAATGAGTATTAAATCATAACTGCCTCACAGTGATCCTCCACAAAAAGAATTAGAACAGCTTTCTTGCTATTCAGCATTGTTAACAGATGGTTTTAGACAGATTAGGTAGGGAAATCCCCAAAGGATAAATTATGAATTAATGATTGCAAACAACTCTGATTATAGTTTAGTAAAACTGCTGTATGGTATTATGAGCCTATGGCTTTCTGCATGGATTTACTGTGTTTATTAATTCACTGGAAAAGCATAACCCTGGCTGGATGGAGCCTTAAATAATTTTTACTCCTTGACTTGCATTGCATTCTATCACTAGCCTTGTTTAAAGCTAGTGGGGTAAATGAGTAGTGATATAGATTTAGTGCCAACTCGTAATTGTTAATCTAATCTAGATACTGAATGGGATGATTTCTTCTTTTTATATACGAAACGAATTCTCAAATGGTAAGATAACTCCTAAACACAAGTTACATAAATCATTTGTGAGCAAATCCTAAGGTCTTTCAGATGTATATGGAGAAATAAATAAAAACAAACCCATGCAGTTGCTTGTGTCTTAAATCAATACAAAAGCATTTTTTAACAGCATTCATATAACCACACAAATGTATTTTCAAATAATAAAGTAAAATTGTGCTGCAGTAGCATAATGTTGTAAAAGTGTGTTTTTGGAGGTGGCATTTTTGTTGTTTTGTGTTAGGGTTTTTTTATTCACAGTTGTCAAAATTGTTTAGAAGGGTAATATTGTCCAAAGTTGCAAGTGTTTTAACATATAGGACCTAGACCAATAAATGGAATGGTCCCTTTAAGTTATCAGAGACGCTGTATTAGATCTCAATGGTACATTTAAATCTTAAATTATCCACCTGAATGAGTTTTTGTTGCCCTTGAGCTCTTCAAGGAAGCAGCCAGGAGAATATACAGGCTCTTTAACATAAATAAGATAATGGCTCCTGGATTATATGAAGGTTTTGTTTTGTTTTACACTTCTGTAGGTAGATAGTAGTTGGATTTGCATAGCCTTTTCCAGAGTGTGCTGTACTTCTCTATTAATCCCGAGGGCTTTTTAAGATGAAATACCAGATGTTGCTCTGAATTGAAGTGGTATGTTCAAAATGCTGCTAAGGAAGCTTTCCCTAAAAAAGGCTGGAGGAACCCTCCTGCCTGCAGCATGCAGTGCCGGACAGATTGAAGGGCTGGTGTTTGTGCCAGTGAAGCTGCCTGTCTATGGGACTGAAAAGCAACTTCTTCTGTATCTTCAGGAGACAATCCAGATTTGAATAGAAAGAATTCTCAGTTGCAGGTGGTATCAGTGTGTTGTCTGTTTTATATCCTTTATTAAAATGTCTGAATTCATAGTTCCACAAGGGTGGCTGTTTTATTGAATAAGCAGCTCAGAGCTGGCTGGGGCGTTGTTTGCATAAGCAGTGGAAGGTTGGGTACTTTAACAAAGGCAAGTTAGAGAGGAAAGCCACAATAATCATTTGCCATTCAGTCCCTCGTTTTCAAGTTACCTGATCATGTTAGTAAACTGAGTGATTTTTGAGACTTGCATCTCTCTGGTGCTGAAAACATGCCTGCATCTGTTTTGACCGCATCTGAAAGTACACTTTAAACAATGAACTTCCCTCTGGGTTGGTTTTATTTACTTAGGCTTGTTCCTGCCCAGGATCTCAAGGTGCAGAATGAAAAAGGGTAACAGCTTTGTTGGTGAAATCTACTCATTTGGGTAAGAAGATTCTAAACTGGAGGGCAACAGGAAGGGAGGGACATGTCTGGCTTATACACCCCTAAACTCACTTATTTGGTCTATTACCTTAGACTCACTTTTTCTAGTGAGGTAGCTGTGTTTCAGTGAACTTTAAGACAGCAGCTGAGTTAGAAAGCCAACTCACAATGAAGAGTATAGTAAAGGCTGTTTTATTTTTGGATGCATTTTATGATGTGTAAATGCATATTTTCTGACGTTCATGTACTTGTTGATGCATGTATCATATAATCAGAAGAGGTCAATCTGGACTTTCATTTTTAAAAATGATTTTTGCCAACTGCTGTCTAGTTGTTCAAAGGTGAAAATTTCAGTCTGTAAACTTCAATACGTCCTTCCAAAGAGAGAAGGAAGCTCAAACTTGAATTGTCTGAAAATAAAGATCTTTAGCAATGTCACTCATTTCCACAGATTCTGAAGTCACCTTGTTTTGGGGAAGTAGGGCAGTCTTCTGACTTGAAAGGCATGTGACAGAGTAAACAAGGTCGCTTTGGTCGGTGGTCAAGCCTCACTGAGTGCTCTCCAGTGATCCCTCTCCACCTCTTTGGTGTATGGGAAAAAAGAAGGGAGGGTGGCAGAAGCACGGATCAGTTTTCTTGTGCTTTTCTGCTTCATATCTGCAGATCACTGGGGATCCCTGATTTTAAGGAGTCTCTGAAAAGTGGACATTGAAAAGCAAGTGTATTTCTCGTCTACAATAATGTGTTACTTTTAGTAACATTAAAGTAATTCAAACTTCCACATAATACCTAAGAATCCATAGGTTGCAAGAACCTGTGTTCATTCTGGTTTTGTTTCTCTGGAGTTCCTTTCCACAACTTGCAAAAAAAAGTTGGAAATAATTTAATCCCACTGAAAAAAAATCTGAAGTTTCCAGAGTTTTCATTACTTTGAAAAAAAAAACAAACAACAACCCAACCAAACAACAAAAAACCCACAATCTCCAACCCCAAAGTAACCCACACTGGAGGAAGTAAATTGGTGTCATCCAAGTACTACATCTCAATTGAACAAGTTCATCTGTATCACATTTTAGATAATTTTCTCTATGGTGTTTGGTTTAGATCTTGAAATTTAAAGGGCCCTTGGTTTTGTAAGAATGCATTCAGCACAAAGAAAGGGTATTCACTACTATAGTACAGTCTTGCTGTGAGTTGAATCCTTTCTTTTGATCTCTTAACAATTCCAAGAATGTGTAACAAGTACATAGCAATGGTACTAATAATCTGAGGTGTGTATTTGAAGTTGTGTGCTCTTGTCTTTCCTGGCTAACTTTACAAAGGGTAGGTTTTGAAGCCTAGATCTGAAGGGGGTGAAGAGTACCGTTCTCACCTCTTCCAAGTAATGTTTTCTACCTATTGAAGCTGTTGTGCTTGTGAGAAGTGCACAATTAAATGTTGTCCTGTTTTAAAACATATGATTTGCAGTTAACCAAAAATCTGTTTACAGCTGCGATGTAGCTAGTGTCTCATTTGCTTGTTTATTCTCATGCTCTTTTCTAGGCACCCATGTTTGGGTACTATCGGAGATAAGATATTAGGTTAGGTATACCAGTGATCTGATTTGGTAGGGCTGTTCTTGTGTTGCTTGTCAGCTTGTACTTGTCGCTGCAGGTCCTGGATTGTTCCTTCTTCCTTTTCAGAGGTGGCTTATCAGCTTGTTAGACACTACATGGGAAAGATAGCCTGGGGCTACTCTAAGCATGTTAGCATTTGCCCACAGATAAGTGAACCAGCTTACAGGTTGTTAAAGTAGTTTATTTCATTTGCTTCCCTGAAGGCTTTTATGAAAGATGTGTGCAAAAGCAATGAGAATATGCTTTTAAAAAGCCTTTGGGTAAAGATACAAGAGCCTCAATACCACAAGCATAACAGAACCCAGCAGTCTTGGACGTGCAGCATATATGTATTCCCCTTTTGGACACCAGCGCATAGGCAGTATGAGGAAAATACATAAATAGAAGGTGTCAGGATCATACAGCTTCTTGGAAGCTGTTCTTTTACCAAAGTGGTGGCTCAGAGTCCTGAATTATGCTTTGAGGTCTGTGCAACTTCTGTAGAAAGGAGTTGGTTGCCCCTTTTACATAATCATGTGTAGAAGAAGCTGTTCTAGTTCAAGTGTCCATAAAGCAGAGGCAGTTGTCTCTAGTAGTTTTGGGTTTTTACAGTTAACTTGCACATTAGTAGTTAATGCAGTTGCATTTCATTTTGACTTTTCCAGCCTTTTGAAAGCTTTCAGAGTTGAGTTTCTACAAAGTTTATTTGTAGGATAGTATGAGCAGTGTGGGAAAGGCCTTTCTGACAGTTTTCTACAAGTCCTATAAAATAGCAACTAACCTTACTTCCAGCACACTTCTGTTGTGGGGTTTTGTAGCTACTTCACTAGTATATAGTGCTATTGCATTTTCTTAGCAAAGGTTTTCCATTCTTAGTATTACATTTTTTCAGAAAGGAATTTTCCATGATTATGTAATTAATGGAAGGTAGAAAGCAGACAGTACACAAAACACAAGAGGAGCTGTTACTCTAAGGATGCTAATCTTCATTGCATAGAGAAAACATCTCGAATATTTTTTCTAGCAGGAAAACTGATTGGTGTGATGCAGTAACAAATACTACTCTTGAGAGTCTAAATCATCCTATGTACAAGGTGAGTTTTACTCGGGGAGGGAGGTGGATAGAGTAGCTTCAATGTGACTTCCCAGTTTAATGCTTGTGTTTGTAGCAGAGGCTGTGAAATAGCTACATTTCCCCTGGTTTTATTTATAGTTGTCTATAAATACTTCCTGAAACCCAGTCTCTTAAGTATCACTTAATTCTGTCATGCAAGACTTAATTACACTGATAATAAATAGACATTAGAATATTTTTAGCTAACCATGCTGTCATGATGCTTCCTGTGCATGAAGCACATAATGACTTAAATGTCAGGATCTGAAGGCCCCGAAAAAGCTCTGAAAGCTACTAGAAACTGCCACAAATGAGCTTGTTTTCTTAGTTACAAAGTACATCTTGATACATTATGGCTGTATATGTTAGTTTCAGTAAATGGGAAAAGGCCGTTTTTCTGGGGCTGTCTGTGGCAGCTGACAAAAGATTATAACTGACAGTTTCTTGAGACTGCACACTCCTTCAACTGATTGTCTCAAATCTCAGATAAGCATTCCTTGGAAGTGGTGTAAGAGCTCTCAGTAAACAGAGTATGAGTACCATGAAAAGGACTGTTTCCTTTCTAGGGCCTGATCAGTAAATCCTGAAGTAAACAGCATGTAATGTATTACTCCTGTTCAAAGAGACTCACAGGTAATCTTTTTCAGCTGTTAAATCCTGCCCAAACACCACAGATGTTAGTGATGGTGTGAGACATGATCAGAATACAACAGATAAAATATTTGGGAGGTGTTAAGCTTAAAGGAGAGCTTAGATAATGTCTTGGAGTCACAGGAGTTTCCTTCTTTAAAAAAAAAATCTGCAAGAAACATGAAGGTAATAGTTCTGGTCTGGTTGCAACTGGATGGGCTGCAGGGGAAAAACTCTAATCTGAAATATCCTTGAATGCTGCAAGTTTTCACTAAATCAGTTTTTGATAGACTTAGGGTTTCTTTGGAACAAGATGATTGTTCGCTGGGGAGAAAGTTCCTTGTTAGGTTTCTTGTGGGTCTTTGCTTTTTTCCATTTAACTTGTCTAAATTTATGTCTTTGTTTTAAATGTTGTTTAAAAGTCAGGAGCAAAATCTTTGCTTATTCTTTATTTTAGAAGCCTAGTTTATTGGCTAGGATACATACTTTATGAATGTATCCTGAGGCAAATAGCACTGTATGCCTTTCTCCAGCGCCCCTCCAACTGTACTGCTTGGGGATTTTTTTTTTCCATTATAGTCTGAACTGGTTAAATAATCTTTGTGCTGCTTATTAGCATCAGAGTTTCCTTCAGTTTGTCTTTAACATGCTAGTGAAATTCCTCCCCTTGCTCTGTTGAAATCTTGTTTGTTAGTTTTTTAACCCTGACTTTAAGTCTTGAAAATAACCTGAAACTGCAGTTGCTTTAACCTCTGCTTTTTCATAGCTTTGTTTTAAATGGACACTATACCTGAGTATACACCTGTTACTCTTAACACTTCTTGAAGGTACAGAGAAAGATGTTTCTCAGAATTATACATTCTCCTTGTTTGCACAGCAATGTTTTCTGCAGGTGGCAGGTTATAAGAAGCCCAGCTGTATCTGAAGAACTTCCATCATGCCTTTTACATTTGGTTACATTTTACATTAAAGCATTTTACATTTGGTTTGTCTAACTCATGTTTCTACAACCAAAGACAGCCCTTTTAGCCAATACATGTTTCTTATCTTTGTCTCTACTCCTGTTTCAGTGCTGTCTGTTACTTTTTTTCTAACAAACATCCTATACAAATTTTACTGTATTAGTACAGGCTGTATTTGCTGTATAACATTGATCACACTTGAAATAGGTGTTATATGAAGCTGTTTGTCTCGATGCGTTTCAAACATCCTGACCAACTTCTGCTTTAGTTTTTGCAGAAAGCTTGTTTTTAACTGGCAATCCATGTAGACCTCTCCGGGGGAAAAAAAGTTTGACAAACTTCTCTCCATTCTAGTGTTAAAATAGACTGCGTAACTTGAGGCCTCTATAGTAACTGAGAAGAAATTGTATTACCCAGCTAAGAGTTCGTTATTCCAGGAGATATTTGCAAAGCCTCAGCTGCTGTGTATAACCATAGGCTTCCAAACTGAGTTTAATATGCATACACAAGCTGCTCCAGTGGCTGTCTAGAGTAGATCGTAGAATCACAGAGTGGTTTGTGTTGGAAGGGACCTTTTAAAGACCATATAATCCAACTCCCCTGCCATGGGCAGGGACATATTTCACTAGATCAGGTTGCTTAAAGCCCCATCCAACCTGCCTTGAGCACTTCCAATGATGGGGCATCCACAACTTAGGGGCAACCTGTTCCAGTGTCTCACCACCCTACTTGTAAAAGAATTTCCTCCTTATGTCCAATTTAAATCTATCCTCTTTTGGTATAAAACCACTGTCTCTGCTACTGTCACTACAGACCTTGGTAAAAAGCTTTGTGTTTTTTTTTATAAGCCCCCTTTACACATCAAAAGGCTACAATAAAGTCTCCCCAGAGCCTTCTATTCTCCAGGCTGAGTAATTCTCTCAGCTTTTCCTTGTAGAAGATGTGTTCCACCCTTCTGATTGTTTTTGTGGCCCTCCACTGGACTCACTCCAACAGCTCCATGCCTTTCCTCTGCTGAGGACTCCAGAACTGAACACAGTGCTCCAGATGGGGTCTCACCAGGGCAGAGCAGAAGGGGAGAATCACCACCCTTGACCTGCTGGCCACACTTCTTTCTTTGCAGCCCAGGTTACGGTTGGATTTCTGGGCTGTGAGCAGACATGGCCAATTTTTCATGCACCAGTACCCCAAGTCCTTTTTTGCAGGGCTGCTCTCAATCCATTAATCACTGAGCCTGTACTGGTACTGGGGATTGTCCCAGCCCAGGTGCAGGACCTTGCATTTGGCCTTGCTGAACTTCATGAGGTTAAGATGACACGGGTGTTAGATCCACCAAAAGAGCTGCTGCTTCTTGCTTCAACTTATGT
>VZZY01013725.1:71053-115768 GCA_013400335.1 Eurystomus gularis
AAGGGGTGTCTTTTTCTGCAAAACTGATGATCCCCTCTTGAGAGTACTCAAGTTATAAAATTGCAAACTTAACCATGTCTCGAAAGTTTCTGAAAATGTTTTGTAAACCTTTATTAAAGCAACTTAATCTGTGACATGTCCATGATCTTTATAATTTGCATATCTCTACAGTAACATATGGGATTAAAATGCCCTTGATGATTTGTAAGAGACAGCGGGGTTCCTTTCACTCTGTGGTGTTAGCTGCATATGCTTTTTTCAGGGTTATGCAGAACATGTTTCAACTTCTACTGGTACAAAATGCTGTGGGAGGTAAACTCGCAGCCAGGATGTGCATCCAACTAGTAGTCTATTTGTCTTAGACTGCTGTCTTTTGCATATACTTTTGAGAAGTCAGTAACTGTATGAATGTAATATTAGCCCTTTGTATGCATAGCATTGGGTTGCTGTTTGCTTAAAAATCGGTCGAGGAAGCAAAGTTGCAATCCTCTGTCAAATGGGTTTTCCTCAGCATTTGATCTAATGCTCACTGTAGGCTTGCTGCCCATGAGTAGTCAAGAATTCACCAGGTGGGATTGTTAGATTAGCTGCTGTCAGGTCTTTGATAGTTTGGTATACCTGAAGCATCTGCAATGCAGGAGTTCAGGAGAGCTGCATTGTGCAGCTCTTTTTAATATCCATTTGATATTAAATGGAATATCCACTGAAGTGATGGTAGTTGTATGTTTTTGGGAACATCATTCCTCCTCTAGAATGAACCTGAAGTTGTCCAGATGTTTGAGTAGTTTTGAGTAGTCTCAGTTTTCATTGTAAGATGATGCTTTCACTGGATAGATATCAAGTGTTCATCAGCTTTGGGGTTGAAGTTTGGTGGACCAGAGGACTCATACAGGAACAGATTTGTTGTATGAGCTGTAGAAGGTGTCCTTCCTTTAGAGCTTGTGGCTTAGGTACAAGTTAGAGAAGTAGGGCATATATAAGCAGGCAGTGGGCAGATTATGCATTTCCGTAGCAATTTTTTTATACCAGGACAAAAATACTTTTCTGTTCCCATAGCAGTTCTTCGACAGGGCAGCACTGTTTATTGGGACAGTTCTTTGCTGCTTCTTGCTTTCTTTGTGCAAAGTGCTCTGTGAAGTATTGACGTTTTTCCGTTGCAAAGAGTTTAATACTGCAAACTTGGCTAAACTCCTGGCATTCAAAAGCATGCCCAGTAATGTCTTAAACAGCGCTTTTTTTTCCCCCCTAGAAATACAACTTGGTGATATCTGAAGCGTAAGCCTTGGGCATTGATCAAATTATGAAGCATAAGTTCCTACACTACTGCTTGTTCTGTCCTTGGACCCAGTGTGAGCATTACAAGCATAGCTTCTGTGGTCTTGTCCTACCATAGGCTTGACTGGTAGGAGAATGTAAGAGTGAAGGATAATTTATGGCTTTTTTAAGCAATGGGCAAAGACATCTATGATTAAGCTGATACAGCTGAGAGGTGCTCATACACTTAGGTCATTCATGTCATTCTAAAACTCCCTCAGCAGACATCTTTGAGCTCCTGAGGATGTGGCTTACAGTGCAGTTCTGTGGGCATTTTAAACCATGCTACTGCTGAAAATGAGAGAGAGAGGCAAGGATTGGCAGAACTGTCTTTGGCAATAATCATGGCTTTTATACTGATTTAGGGTATTTGAAACTACAGAGTTAACCTCTGTGCTACATCTCACTAGAAAATGGTTGTCATATAAAAAATGTAAAGCTCCTATAGTGTTTGTAATGCAGTTTGTAATTAGTTAATTCTGAGTGGGAGGATTGCACACTGTTCTCTTTTTTAATGCCTTGTTTGAGAAGCTACTTCTGCAATCCTGCCTTTCTCTTCAGGTGGGAGAGGGATCTCTTGGTTTCCTCATGTTTGGTAATTTGGGCAAATCTTTGGTATCATGCAGCCCATCTGTCAGTGTGATCCAAGAAGGGGTATATAGCACAATGTAGTACCAGGCAGAAAAGCTTATACAGGATGTGGAGTTCAGAATAAGAATGTCTTCATGAATTGTTTTACTGATAACTTGCATCTAAATGACAACCTTTTTCTAAATTCTAGAAAACATGTGTAATTAAGGACATAGAAGTTATGAGCACAGTGAATATTTTAATGAGGGAGGGCTCGAATACTTCAGATTATTTCTGAAAGACAAATGATTCGTCTTTTGTGTGAAGACTGTGCTACTGCTCATTCTTTTGTAAA
Source organism: Eurystomus gularis (assembly GCA_013400335.1). NCBI lineage: Eukaryota > Metazoa > Chordata > Aves > Coraciiformes > Coraciidae > Eurystomus > Eurystomus gularis. Next base: position 73,293 of record VZZY01013725.1, read on the forward strand.
GCCTGCCTTAGTCAACTGGATAAAACATCACCTATAAAGGCTTAGTAAAAAGAGCCAAAGCTCCTAAATACAAGTTCATGAGTATGTTTAATTATCTGACAGTACAAAAACTTTGTAAAATTCCTAGTGCTGTCAACCCCAAAATGAGGTTGGTATGTCTACTATTGGAGTCCTCAACTTTTACTGTATCTGTAGTGTGAAAGCCTGTTGAGAGACCCAGGGCAGCTTACTTAAATACTGCAAATGGGTGGGGAAAAAAAGAAAAATCCCTCAGTTCATTTGAGATGTGAGATAAGCTGAGATCACAGCAGGTAAGCAAACTTAATTATACTCCAAATTTTTTTTTTCATTCAGTAAGAAGTTAAATGATACCTCATGACTCAACACTGAATTTTATTAGTGAAGTATGGCAAAAATCTATTCTTGAGTTCAGTTCAAAACTTGCCTTTAATACTCAAGTTGAAATGTCTTCTTGCATACAGTTGTAATAATTAACTCTTCTTGTTTGCAGATAACTACTCTTATTAATCATAAGGATAAACCAAAGCGTTCAGACAAGACTCTGCAAGCAATTCAGCGAGTGGGCCAAGCAGTTAACCTGGCAGTTGGAAGGTTTGTTACAGTAGGTGAAGCTATAGCCAATGAAAATCATGAATTGAAAGAGGAAATGAGTGTTGCTTGCATCGAGGCGAGGAGAGCAGGTATGTAGTTACTCATGAAGTTGTGCTTATGCCATTTTTGGCACACTATTTTTAGTGTCAGGATGCAATAACTTATTATTTAATTGCTTAACCCTCTTCTGTTGATTCATTCAAGGCCTGATCTGTTGCCTGATTTTGTCACTTAAATCGCTGTCATCTTATGAACAGGGGGTGGAATTGTGTGTTGGGTTTGACTTTTATAGGATTCTTTTGCCACAAGGAATGACCTGACTGCTCTTTGTCTTATGATGTAACAAAGAGCAGAGTAGTGAGTATACAACTCTAAAGTTTATTGCTTTCAAGCTAAAACAGTGGAGTATTTAAAGTAATTTGAGTGTTATGCTGTGGAGGTCACTGTTCTAAATCTGAATGTCTGAATGAAGGTCAATGTCAACAAATATTTCATCAGGACTCAGTAAGATGACTCACATCAGTCATCTGATGTCTCCTCTCAGTAGAATGAAAATTGTATCATACTTGCCTTTTTGCTGGCTTTGACTTTGCTTGCAAACTTGCTGTGTGTATGGATTGAATTGCCTGCTCTCACCCCCTTCCCACCAGCAGCCTCTGCCTAGATGAATAGTGGGTTATGTTCTCTGATGCTTTAAGAGAATGTCAGTGTCATGCTAGAAACTACTTTCCTAGATATTAAATACTGTTTGTTGCATGATATTTCAGTGGCTCCTAGTAAATGCATATTCTTGTATCTGTAGTGCAGCCTTTAAGAAGATGACATCTAGAAGAACATTCCTTTTGTTAGTGTGGTGGGCTTTTGTTTTCTTACAAATACCTTAAGATCATGGGAAATTCTGAGAGAGCTGGGCTTTTTCAGCTTGGAGAAGGCTCCAAGGAGACCTTACACTGGCCTTCTGGTAGCTGAAGTGGGCCTACAAGAAAGCTGCGAAGGGACTCTTTACAAGAGGATATAGCAGTAGGATGAGGGGCAATGGTTTTAAACCGAAGAAGGGTGAATTAGATTAGACATTAGGAAGAAGTTCTTTACTATGAGGGTGGTGAAACATTGGAACAAGTTTCCCAGAGAGGTGGTGGAGGCCCTGTCCCTGTAGACATTCAAGGTCAGGCTTGATGGGGCTCTGAGCAACCTGATCTAGTTAAAGATAGCCCTGCTGACTGCAGGGTGGTTGGACTTGAAGACCTGTAAAGGTCCTTTCCAACCCAATGCATTTTATGATCCTACTTGAACCTCTTGTTTAAGCAGGTGGAAGTACCTACAGCTATAACAAATGTTCTGCTTACTGTGGCTTCAGGGAGACAATCTTGAGCTTCCAGATGTGGAGGCAAATAGATGACTCTTCAGCACTAATGTCTTGATGATTGCAGAAAGGAGTAGTACTCTATTCCAGCATATGGGTTGCTGTACTTGAAATTTATTTGTTAAGTTAAAGAGTGGGTTTGAGGGTAGGTGTTTGGTTTTAACCTTTTAAATAACTTCAGAAGCCTGAGAAACCTGCCTCTTGCTGTCCTAGCTGCTATAGTTCTTGCTGAATCTTGATAGCCTCAAACTGGGGGTGCAGTTCATAATATTTTTGTGATTGAAAAAAACCACAAAGCTTAGAAATTGGCAACAGCACTGTAAGAAATCTTCTGAAAAACCCTCAGCAGTGAGTTCCAATGTCTAGAAACATGCTGGTGATGAATGATTGCTTTTGTGATTTGAAAGACTGTTCTAGATTGAAAGACTATTCAGACTGAAAATCCATAGTCGCTCCAGTAAACTTGGCTGCAAACAAATGTCCTAATTTGAAAACATTCCATTTGTGATGTGAAGCATGTGTTTTCTCTTCAGAGATCCAAGTAAAATGCTGACAAGCCAAAATTGCTCAAGTTTATGTTGATAATCTCTGCTGCTAGAAGAGCAGTACAGTCTGGATTTCTACTTCTTGACTTCCCAGTTAGGCTGTGGCCAAGTACTTTTTCTCCCTATCAGTGTATCCAGGAGGAGCTCAGAATCTAAAAATAGTCTGCAGTATTTTCTCTCACCAAATGGTTATACTTCTTTTACATTGTAAGTTTTATTTCCTGTTACGCAATGATGTGCCTCAATCTAGAGGAGTGAAGCTATAGACTGTTTACTTTTCTGTCAAGCCTGATGTTTCCCTTGGTGTGGGTCAGTTATTTTCTGAGCTATCAGTTTAACATCTAACTGAAGACTTATGTGGGAAATTCAGTATATTAAATGTATTTGCTGCTGTGTCTTTTGTTTTGGTGGGGTTTTTTTGTGCCTTATTACCTCTGTGGACTATTAAGTGTTGGACAGGGTAAGACAGTCCTTTGGTGCAGATAAACTCTTACAGACAACCATCCTCTGAATTCAGTCTGAATGCAGTTGCTCAAGTGCCACTTTGAACACTTTTGATGTTCAGAGCAAGCCAATGAAATTTCCTGGCCAATTACAGCCCAGAATATTGACTTGCCAGCAGAACATGAGACTGTTTTATATGTGGGTAGCAGAAAACCCTGCCCTAAATAGGGACAGAGGATGTTGTAGAGATGTTCATGTTTCTTTTTAGCTGATAAATTAGACTGTGCCTCAAAACTTAAAGGGGCACTTTGTTAGGTGTAGAAGATCGGTTTCAACACTAAGGGATTTAGAACATTAAGAGTCTCAGTTGCTAGGAAAAAGTAGGGAGTCTTTAAATCAATTGCATATCCTGCAGAGGCTTTGAAGGATGACAGATGTTATATCCATCTCTTGTCAAGGGTATAATCAGTGATCTGAAGTGTTTCAGACTTGTTGTGACTGTTTCCTTGTAATAAACCTTATAACTGTATTGACTCAAAGTGGAATCATAAAACGCTGCAGAGGGTCATGTAGCAGATTTTGCCTAACATTAGTCTTGCTCTGTGTCAGTGTTTACTGTGGCAGTACAGTAGTGGAATGTAATGCAAAGCAGCACATTTTTAGATGCCCATCTGTGATTTTTTTTTTCCTCTTGCTTTTTTCCTAAAACTAGAAAAGACTGGCTAATTTAAAAGAGAAAACACATGTCAAGAATGAATTAAGTGTCATAACATTTTCTGCATTCTCTGCCAGTGGACTACATAGCCCTTAAAGACATGGAGTAAAATGGAAGCAATAAATAGCTGTCTCCTATTTTTGCCTCATCTTTTAGTACAGAGAAGGACTAAATTAAGAAGATTGAAACCTGACAATTTAAAATGAATAGACTCACAGAACAACTTGGGTTGAAAGGGACATTTAACCCCAAGAATGGAGACCATGCAATTTCTTGTACACCTCTTACAGTGTTTGACCACCCTTACAGTGGCAAAAGTGTTTTCTTATATCTTGTCTGTTGCTTTTTGTCCTATTAGCATGCACCTCTGGGAGCAGTCTCTCTGTGTTCTCCATACCTGCCCATTAGGTAGGTAGGTGTAGACCACAGTAAACTTGGCCATTGGCCTCTTCTTGAGATAGAACAAACTCACTTCCTTCAACCTCTGCCCTTATGTCACATACTCCACTATATCAATGTTTTCCCTGGTACTGGGGAGCCTAGAACTGGACATGGTGCTCCAGATGCTGTCTCACAAGTGTCAGCCAGAAGGGGAGAAATTTCTGCAGCCTGCTAGTTACACCCCTGCTAACACCCCTGCATGCAGCTGGCCATTATTGCTGACTCCTGTTCAACTATTTGTCTACCAGGACCCCCATGTCTTTCCCCATGAAGGTTCTCTGTGGGCAGCTGATCCCAGCCTGTACTGTTGCGTGATGTTATCCTGGCCCAGATGCAGGACTTTGGAATTTCACAGATTTCCTGTCATACCATCTTTCTGGCTTGTCCCTCTGTCTAGCAGCCCTGTCCTCCCTCCTCAGACACTCCCTCAGTTTAATATTGTTCACACATCTGCTGAACATGCTGGCCTATCATCCAGGGAACAGTTTTGATGCCTCATATCAGTCCCTGAGGAACACCACTAGTAACTGACTGCCTGTTGGACTTTGTACTGCTTATCACCGTCTCTGAGCTTAACAGGTCCATTTTTTACCCACTTCATTGTTCACTAATCCAGTCTGTAGCTCATGATGTAGCTGTAAGGACACTATGGGAGATCAAGTTTGAGGCGTTGCTAAAGTTGAGATACACAGTATCCATTATTTCATTTTTCTAGAAATGGTGTCATTTCATTGTAGAAGGCATTCTGGTCAGTAAGGGACTATTCACCCTTGCAGGTCTGTGCTGGCTCTTCCCAGCTGCCTTCTTCCTGCTTCATGTGGTAATGGCTTCCAAGATAATTTTAATAATATTCCTGAGGGACTGATGTGAGGCTGACTAGCCCTTAATTGCCTGATTAACTTTTTTTTTCCTCTTGTTACCCTTCTTGAAGATGAGTGTGACAGCTGCCTTTCTATCACTGGAAACCTGTCCCAATCGTCACCATCTTTCAGATGACAGCAGAATTACAGTGACACTGAACTGTTCCTTTGACACACTCAGATGTGTCCCATGAACTTGGGTATGCCCAGCTGGCTTAATTAGTTGCTAGCTCAGTCTTTTTACCCTAACAGGTCTTGCTCCTTATAGCTTAGTCTGAGGGCACTGTTACTGACCTGTAGCTGCAGATCTGCAGGCAGAGAAGGAAGCCTTTGTTCTGTTGTCAGAAGTCTCAAGTTTCTAGGGCTGTCTGGAGCTCTTGACGGGCAGATCTTGCAGCTCTTTCTATATTCTCTGATTACTCTTTGTATGACTAGATGCTTCACCTGTGACTTGATAATTCATCTTCAAATGGTGAATCCCACAGCCTAAGAAATGGGATAATAATGTTGGTTACCGAAAGCACTTTATGCCTATTTTAATTGTCCTCTGTGTGTTTCTACAGCACTTTGTTACATATATTTTGAGGTCGAAGGAGGAGATTGGGGTTAATCTGCTGACAAAGTTGAAAAATTCTAACTAGAGATTGACCTGAACAGAAATGAATTTGACTGTAGATGAGGCAATGGCCAATCTATTGCTGTTAAATTGTCTCCTTGCCTGACTGGAGACCTGCCCTGCAGTTTCCCTGTTAGTGTATCTGGCTGCCCTCACTGTTTGGGCCACAACCATACTTCCATAGTTCTTCTCACTTCTGTTCATTTTCAGGCCCTTCAGCTGTGGAACTCACCATCTCAGTGTACTCTGTTCATCATTTTTGCATACTTATACTACAGAGACCCTCTGATTATTTGTAGCGTGACATTTATCACCTAGGCTGGGCCTAACAAAAATACTGGAAGTTCCTTGCTATAGCTGCAATACCTAGTCAGGCAGTGTAGGAGCTCAAGGGATTACAGCTGTCAGAAGAGAGAAATCTATACATAAACGCTATGAAATGTGAAGCTCTATAGTTTGAAGGACTGTCAGGCCTTCCATGTTCCATACTGTTTGCGTGTGCCACTTCTGCAGTAATAATGCACCCTCGTGTTCTTAATGTGGGGCCTCTGGCTTTATCAGACTTTTGGAGTGTCTTCTCTGGTTACCTGAATTACCTTTGAGGTTTTGAAGATGAGTCTTAGGGGGCTTGATCAATCATGTTCTAAATTTTACCTTCAAGGATGATCTGCAGGTGAGTTGTGTGTTGATCATCTTGTCTTGCATGCTAATAAAAAGCATGTCTCAGAGCTTGCCTGAGCTCAGTCTCCCAGCAGTGGTTGTGGAATAGGAAACTGCTCTATGCCTTTCTGTTGCCCTGTTATCTGGGGTACTCCAGGAGATGTAATTGGATAGGGGACTGATTTTTGTCAGACAAGGGGATCTGCTGGCTGCATTGGATTGTAGAATTTTTAACCATATAAGTAAGTGATCAAATAGTCCTATTAAAATATTGTTAATATTAAATGCTAGTTGAATAAAAACACACTAACTGAAAACTAGGCTTATATGCCTTTTTTGTCTCCTGTATCTGATAACATACTGTTTGGTGGCCCTTCTTTGAACATAAAATGCAGTAGTCTCACTATAATGCTTCAGTTCTCTTAAGGTAAAGAGTTACTGTCTGGAGTCTCTTTAGTCTTCATGCCTGGAGACTTCTAGGAATAGGAAATCCATAAATTAAGGCAATACTAACTGAAATTTGGAAAGTGGAGGGGAATTTGTAGTTCTTCTCTCCTTGCTGAATCCCACTCCTTCAGTGAGTTGATGCTGCAAGTGTCGATGCTGATTTGACTTCTGCTATTAATTGGAGAAATATCTCCCATGAATGTTTTCTCTCTCTGTACTCCCCAGCTCTACCCCCTCCACCTTAAATATCTGTAGATTATGGTAAGAAAATTAGCTGTGTTACAGGTGGAAGAATGAGGCAGTACTGAATACTAGTCCAGATTTAAATATGGAGAGGGTGCCACCCACAGTCAGTAAAAGGAAGTGAAGTGAAATAAAGTTCTAGGTTCTGAAATTGTTGTCTTACACCTCAAAGGTAAAAGTTAAGAATGCGTAATGGCCCAGTACCTCTATTGTAAGTATGAAATGATAATTATGTTTTTTTCCCTCTAGGTGAAACGATTGCACAGCTTACGGATGTGGCAAGCTTGGATCATCCAGAATCTGATAGCCACATAACAATCTTTACGGACAAAACAGGCGTGGTAAAAGCTGCAAGGTTGTTACTTTCTTCTGTGACAAAGGTGCTGGTGTTAGCAGACAGAATTGTTATTAAGCAAATTATAACTTCCAGAAACAAGGTATTTGTAGCTTCTTTTTTGTTTTGTTTAACTGATACCTGCAGTCAGTGCACTGTATCTCTAGGGAAAGTGCAAAACAAAATGGATGTCTTGCACATGTTCACCTACCATATATCTGAAAGGAAATGGCTGTACATCAGGAGTAATAAAATAACCATTTTCAGTGACTTCCTGCATTTTATGTGATGTACTATTGACTTAGTATGCTGGAGATGCTGTGTTACTACTTATTTAAGTTTGTTGCAAGGTGGAAAGTGTGTCTGCCAGTAAAGTGGCCAATAAAAGCTTCTGTGTGTTAAGGACAGGGAATTTGTACTGTCAGGATCAAGAGGAGAGCATTATTAGTGTCTCTAAGGCAAAAAGCTGTGAGGAATGCCTGTAAAAGTCTGTGCTAGTGAAATGAGGTTTACAGATTAAAAGTTTGAAAAATGAGAACCTGATAAGGACCTGGGTTTTTCCATTAATTTTCAACTCGTAATCCAGAGCAGAGCCCCTCTTTCTTCTTTGGACTGTTCATGCTACTTCTGCTCCTTTGTCCCAGTTTGCTTTCCAGGCATGCTGGTCTCTATTTTGCAGCTTCTAGATCCAAGACACTGAGTTCAGGAATCAAAAACTACCGTAACACCTACTTCAGTGTGGCTTTAGACTTAGCAGCACTGATTTGCTGTCCTAGGGCTCTTTTCTTCTCCAGTGGTCAGTGAAGGTGGCAGGAGTTTTATCAATATTCGTTTGCTGTAGTTCCTTGCAGCTTTTGTCTTTTCTTGTGCTGGAGACCAGAATGGTGCATGTGTAGTACCTTTTGCTGCCTTTCACAAGCTTTTCTTCTGCCAGCATCTGCATCTGTGCAGTGATCTGAATTAATTTACCTTTCCAAAAGTGGCTGGTGTTAACACAGATTTAGGCTACGGAGAAACTGTGTGAGTGCTTGTATCATGAAAGAATAAGGAGGGGTTTATTCTTTCATCGGTGGGGCATGGTTTATGGTATTCTTAAATGTATCACTGTATATATGACAATAGTTTAATATGTTAATATAGTATATTATACAGTATAGGTGTAAGATTTAATTTTGAAGGTATTTAAAATGAAGTGTTATATTCCAGCATACGTGTGTCTGACTCTGATTGCCATAGTCACCCTGGTCTGTGTCATCTTTTGGGTTTTCCTGCACTGTCCTTTCTACACATAGACTGTTTGAGGATATCTGCTTCTGTATGGTATCAGTGGAGCAATTCACATCTCTAGGACCAAATAAACAAATGATGTTGTCTTATACAAGCATACCCTGATATTTATAGAGTACGCTCCTGAAAAATGTGTCAGACACTGGTATGATGGATGGCAAAGCAGTTCTTTGTGTAAGAAATATGGTGGTAGAGGAATGATGCAGGCAGGGACTTAAGTGCACACGAATACTCAAGAGACAGTGTAGTATAATATGGTGTGGGGGTGGAAAGGCAGGAACAGGATCATCAGTACTGCCAGCTAGAGCAGATGCTGGCTTCTTGGAGTGGGTCACTGTTTCAGAAGATCTCAGCTGCATTTTCATCTTAGAGACAAATGCCCAGTGTTAAACTTCTAGTGCCAGCTTTTTGCTGCTTCTTACTGAACACTTTCATTTTGATTGTCATGTCCCTCATACAAATCAAGAGTGAAGTCAACCAAGGGCAAAGGACAGAAAAACAGGTTAGTGGTCTGACATCCCATCTCACAGACTGATGAAGTGATTGAGATAATCTGGAATGGTGATCTGCTCTAGAACCCATCCTCTGGTTGATAATCCCAGTGAGCCTGTTGCTGCTTCTTCATCCTGTGCACCACAAAAACTGTCCCCATGTTCTTAGATTGTGTACATTCCTTAAGGCCCTTCCCACATCTTTCCTGCCTTACAAAATCTGTTTCACTCCATAGGCTTAGTCACTGCATCAGCGACCTTAAGGTTGGCTCTGCTCACTGTCCTCAGTCAGGTCAGGAGTGCCAGAACAAGGAGTAGGGAAGTGACTGACAGTGGGGGTGTTGCCATGCTACTTGGATTGGATCAAACTATGAATGTGCCCTGAAGTGATGTCAGCTAGAGCCGTGTAATACCAAGTTCTAATTTAAATATTAATAGGAACATAAAGCCTTTTTATATATATTTTTAACATTCTATTTAAATGTATGTTAATTACTACCTGTGTGTTTCATGTTGAAGAAAGCTTAGAATGAAAAATTATGAAGACATCCCAGCTATTTGGCATTCTAACAGCTTCTTGAACAAGCTTTAGACAAATTTAGAACTGTCTATATGGTTTCTCCCTGTATGTAGTTTCTTGGAATGTCAGCTCTGCCTGGAATGTCTAGAATTGTTAACTGTAATGGAAATGCATGAGCTTTCACTGAAATATTTGATGAGATATGACATGACAGAAATACTTGCTCTAGGGTAACTGTAACAGTTGCTTGCAACTAAGACCATATTCAGGAAGTACTGTACTTGCTTAAACCAAGAATGACTGACTATAATTACTATTTTTAAAAATCAATTTTTAGAAGAGAAAATTTGGCCTTGTTTGTTTTCTCCTTTCTCCACATTCATTCTTTTACATACTTACTTTCCCTTTCCTGTGGTTCTGTGCTTCTTCTACTCTTGTACTGCTATTTTCACATCTTCATCTTTGTGCAGCTTCCTTCTAAGTCCTTTATACCCCAGCCTTGCTCATGCATCAACACCTGAATCACAAAGTTCCTGTTTCTTCAGCCTTTATGGAACTGGCTGCATAACAGAAGATGCTCAGATTGTTAGTGATAAAGAGTCAGCTCCACAGTGCTCACAGGATTTAGTGGAACGTTTGCTTTACATAGATGGTAACTTTGGGATTGAGCAGCTGCTCTGTTGCAAAAGAGCAGGTGCTTCTAGGAGGGTTTGCCTGGGTTGCAGCAAGAGGGTAGTTTGTCATAATCAGGCATATAGATTTTTTTTTTTAGTTGGGAGAGGAAGATGCTTCTGCCATAGCAAAGGAAAAAGTAAGTTGAAGTTTCCCTCTTTCAGGTATAGTTTGTTAAATTTTTATGCGACATCATATTTCCAGTCAAAGCAGTTCTTCATTGTGCTTCAAACTTTCTTCCCCTCTGAAGACATTTAGTGGATTTGAAAGAGCACTTTGGGATTAGCAATTATACCTCTAACCTGAAAAACCCTACTATTATATCTGTTACCACATTGCAGTGACTCCAGCAGGGTAGCTTCAGGGATTTAAAATCTGTATGATAATTTTTGCTGAATGTTTAAAAAAAAAAAATGCTGAATTCACAAGCTTTTATGTATCTCAAGTAAGAGCTTGATACAACTTGGGTTCATTTAGCTCTTTTTTATGTAGAGCTAATAAAAATCTTTAGAGTAAGTTGTTATGGAAAGTATATAGCTATATATTAAGTAATTTCTACTTTTTATGTTTTCCTTTGTGGAATGTTGGTTTTGGGGTGGGGGTTGTTTTGTTTTTTAAATGAAAGTAGCCATTAAAGCACCTGACTGTGCCACTGTGGTTTTAGACTTTGAAAGTGATTCATCTGAAATTGAACTTTGAAATTGAGCGCTACAACATAGGGATATAATTGCTATATTAATTTCAAGTATTTATGTTTTTAAATTTAAGGATGGTAACATTTTTCCTAATGTGAAAACTGAGTCCTGCAGTACTGATACTGTTGATACTGGGAAGAGTGAGGAAAATTTGAGGGTTGACAACAAATGACTTGTTTTGAATGAAGCATGACTATTAGCTTAGACTTTATTTCCAGCTGTTGAGTTATTAATGCTTAAATAGTGACAAAATATACATTTTGAACAGCATGATTTAGAAGTGTCTGCAAGTAATATATTCCTAGTTAAGTAATAATGTTTTCTGTTTAGCGCCTTGATGATCTACAGTATTTTCCCTTATCTTGCAGGTTCTTGCAACAATGGAACAACTAGAAAAAGTCAGCAGTTTCCAGGAGTTTGTACAAATATTCAGCCAGTTTGGAAATGAAATGGTAGAGTTTGCCCATTTAACTGGAGATCGGCAAAATGTAAGTAATAACAAAAAGCTATGAGTGATGATGTTATAAGGTGTCATTTTCATCTGATTCACTGGAAGATTTGGGTTCTTCTGGGATGATTAACTGTTACAAATCAAAACAATTGCTGTGTCCTCTCTCTGAAACCTAACTTCTGTTTGCTCCATCCAAAGGACATCTTTTGATTTTAAAGCTCAGCCTGAGAAATAGCAGTTGGTTTGATCTGTGTACTTTCCAGAAGTCTGGATGCATGTTATTTGAGATGTCCTTTGGCTTCAGTCACTGTCTTTTGGCTCAAACTTTTCTGATGCATTTCTCTGGTGAAGAATTTGTGTTTTGTTACGTGACAAAAAACATTCTGTTTGCACTTAGTGAAGGGATTTGAAAGCAAAATAATTGTTTTAGAAGACTTCGAACATTAAATCTTTAGATCCTAATAAAGCATTTGCTTGTATTTTTTAATTATTATGATGGAATATTTTTCTCGATTTAGGTCAAAACCTTCTTATGTTTGGGTAAAGTTTTTTTAATTCTCACGTGCACTTACTCTTTCAAAGCCTTTCATTCATGCAGGAAGCTTTTTGTTGCTGCTTCCATGTAAATAAAAGGTTTGCTGAGGCTTAAGCCTTCTGCAGTGAGCTCTAGTTGCTTCCTCTTGGCAATCAAATCCTCCATTCAGAACTAAACCAGGGTCTAATATAGATGTACAGAGTCCCTAATATCCAGCAAAATTCAGAATTCAATTTGTATAAACAATTGACCAACTTCATGTATCTCCTATTGATGTGTTCCAAGTTTGCTAACTACGTGCTCAGTGTCAAAGAATCACTTCTGGAAAAGCTACGTGTAATTAAAGGAAATACTTGTTTGGAAATGAGCTCTCTATTTTTCCCTGAAATATTCATAGCAGTTGTTCTTTGGGAAGATAAAGGTGCATTACTAGTAAGTGAGATTCTTTTCAACTGTTCTTGGTTTTCAGTGTTAACTGGTCTTTGGCTCTCCCCTCCTTGCCTACTTAACTCTTCTGGAAAGAATGTTTCATTCCTACTTTTTAAATTGTGTCTGGATTTTCTTGATATGCTCACTTTACATTGTGTAGGCTGCTACGTGGCATTGTTAGTTTTATCGGGAGGAAACATCCCTCAAAGTATTTTTTCCTTACTATAATTATAATTAAGTATGGAGAAAATCTTCAGTGTGGTCAGATTTATCAGAATGTAATGTCAGAATTTCAGAAATGAGCCGGTGGGTTTTTCAAATGTGGTGATTTTGATCTTAAAGATTTTCTGTAGTTGCTTATTAAGATTTTTATTAAAATGTCAAAACAGATGGCTGCTGTGATTTTTCTGGTTTTCTGCTAATCTAGGGTAAATTAGGATTAATTTCATTCTGAAAACTGTTCCCTTTTCAGATGGTCCCATTCAGTTGCCTGTTGAACACTCAAATAGCACTCAGCTATCTTTGAGCATCAAGAAGATCTTAGTCGTAGCTTGAAGTTCTTCCTCTTGTTAGACCCTCTTACGTGTTGAGGGGTTTGTCTTTTACTCTCCTCTCTCTCCCACCCACATCCCAAATTAGACACTGGATTCTTCCCTTTTGATAAACTTTTCTGGGAATATAGTTTGGTTTTGCAGGTATATCCCTCTCCCTGGAGAGTTCTTGACACGTTTCTGTACTCAGTGCCTTTCTACAGAGGAATTGCTTTTTCAGCCTGCTATAAAGGTCTTTATTATTGGCATGTAGTAAATAGTAGACAAAATACTTATTTTAAATTTCCTTCACTGCAGTACAATAAACTGATGTTCTCTGTCTCTGCCTTACCTTCTCCCCATTTCCAAAAACATTTTTTTAGCCAGCTATTCTTTTCCCCTCATTTTTCTGTGAATAATGATGTATGATAAAGATAGCAAAATTAGCGACATGCTCTGTATATCTGAGATATTCCGCCTTTGAAATCTGGACTGAATAGAGCCAAGAATAAATGCATTAATTAATATCTGTCTGAAAAGCAAGTTCTAGATCATGAATTCAGCTGAAAATAGCAAGCTGACAGACATAAAGAAGCTTTCTCACAACCCATCCATCTGCAAGACTTTCCTTTTTCTGTTCTCACAAGCAATTAACATTTTAGATACTGTGTAGTATTCAGGTAATTTCTTCTTTTGGTGTTTAGGATTTGAAGGATGAGAAGAAAAAGGCTAGAATGGCAGCATCTAGGGCTGTTCTTGAGAAGTGCACCATGATGCTTCTAACTGCTTCAAAGGTGAGTTGAGTATGGGCACTCTTGCATAACTTGGATAAATCAGACTATGGCATCTGTCAAGATACCTGACTCTTCTTTCGCAGCCCCACTTTACACTGCCTGCTAAAGAAGGGTGTAAGAGTAAAGAACCAACAGAGGAAAATCTTTATATTCTGAGTAACTATATGAATTCTGCTTAAAACAATAGCAGTTTAACAGAGTATTTATCATATTCTAACAATGTTTAGACCTGCTGTAGCAGGAAGCATTCATTTCACTATACTGCATGTGTATTCTTTTGTAAGACTTACTTTGCTTTCTTTAAAAAGACTTGTCTGAGGCATCCAGACTGCGAATCTGCTCGTATAAACAAAGATGGAGTTTTTCATCGGATGAGGTTGGCTTTGGAACAGGTAATAGAAATTGTAACTGACTCTAGACCAAACGGAGAAAATGAAATGGCCCCCATCAGCATATATTCTGGTATCAAAGAATTCAAGGTAAGAGTAGAAATAGTATTGCTTTCTACAGCTTGCTAAATTATCTCAAAACCTGAGTTTTGGACCAAAAAAATGTTTGGTTTTTTTTAAATTCCAAATGGTGGGGTGCATCTTTTCAGCAGTGTTAACTTAAATATCTTGTCAGATCCTCCAGTGTTTTGGGACAGAGTTGATTATAATTTCATTGTCACTGCCAGAATACACCTTCTGATACCTTGCCATCTCCTCCTGAATCAGAATGCATGCAGAACTGTACTGTTAGTTTTGTTGAGGTGATGCCTTGATGTTGAATAAACTCAAGTATCGGGATACCAGTCAGAACTTCATTGAAACAGGTGTTGAAGAGCTCTTGCTTTGTAATTGGTAGTATTTTTAAAACTGCGCATTCATCCAAACATTTAAAAGATCAAGCTGTCATTAAAAGGAAATGTTATGAATTGAAATGGTATCTTGTAGCTCAGTTGATTTTTTTTTTTTCTGAGAAAGGCTTTTCTGAATGTCATACTTGGTTAAGAACAGTTAATGAACAACCAGGTCTTATTTCTTTGGAGTTTTGTCACTTTAAAAAAAATTATTTACCCACCCCCACTTTGAATTTACTTGAAATTTTTGCGAAGGGCCTCAAAGTATTCATTTTGCTACATGTAAATTTCTAGAACAATACTCAAAATCATATTGGATATGGATATAAATATATAATAGGTATTGGATATTTAGATAGATATATCCAAAATATGACTGTGGAAAGATCAAGCAGTCTGAATACACAACTTCTGAAACTTACTGAACTTACAAACTTTTTATTGACAACAGTAGAACAGTAATGTATTTGATGTTACTTCTGATAAGTGTCCAGTAATTTGCTGATAGTATTACTACATTTAAAAGAATAAATCCCAAACCCTAAACTGGAGGTCTGGATACAAGCAAATTCTTGGATTACTTTGAAAATAAGGGAATAATAAAAAAAAAGCACTGAGGAGAACAATAAAATGTAAACCAGTACATCTGCTTTCTGTATTTGTCACAACTGTGCAACCACATACATTCTCAAGGAACTAATATCCTTCTTTTTCAGAATAAGGTGGAGGGTCTTCGTGAGAATCTTTATTTTCTTTCAAAAGAGAACCTCTCGACAATGCTGGAAGTTATCCTGGAACACACGGAGGACTTCACAGACTCTGCCTATACCAGTCATGAGCACAGAGAACACATTTTGGAGCTGTCTAAACAGGCTAAAATGGAACTAGAGCAGCTGGTTTCAGTGTGGATGCAAGCTGTAAGAGCTTTTTAGCAAAGTAAATCTTTTCACCTCTACTTTGGAAAGAAATTTTTTATGCAGTGTTTCTTCTGGTCTAGATAGAGAGAACTGTGTGTCTTCCTCAGTGAGAGCTGATTGAGGAAGCCAGAGTTTGTTCTGTGCTTCTGCAGCTTCAATATGTTCTGTCCTCCCCCTGCCACAGTAGTATTGCTTCATTGATTCTTTGATGGCTAAATTAGGCTG
The DNA here is from genome assembly GCA_013400335.1 of Eurystomus gularis. Classification (NCBI taxonomy): domain Eukaryota; kingdom Metazoa; phylum Chordata; class Aves; order Coraciiformes; family Coraciidae; genus Eurystomus; species Eurystomus gularis. The sequence goes on from VZZY01013725.1 coordinate 88,960, forward strand.
CTAGTGCTGATAGACTAATTTTAATGAGGCTGTAAGTGGAAGTGAGAAGGCGAATGGAAGTATCCATTGCACAGTCTTAACACAGGTCTGTTGGCTGAATAGTTCAGAGACTTCAGTTGTCTTGATCCTATCACAGGGACCACAGTTTGTTTCTTGTTTTCAACAGAATATTGAAAACACTTGAACAGTTGAAAAGGGAAATACTCTAAAAAATTGACTGTTTGTTTTAGTCATGTGGAGAGAGAAGAGAGAGGAAGGAGACTTTAAGAATTACAGGCAATTTTTGTTTGTCCTTTTTACAAGCTTTAAATGATGGTAGCTTTCCTTTTTGTAGAAGCAGCACATTAAGCCTCCCTCTGTCATTTGTCTTATCTTGTTTCTTGACGATAATAGAAGATCAGTGCAAAAGGGGAAGGAAAAGCAGAGATGTTTCTTATGATGGCTTGCTTTAAGTCTTGTTCCTGGGCAAATGTATAGCACAATCTTATCAACACTCTGAAATATGACAGATGTGTACTAGTATAGCATGCATACTTAACCGAGTATATTACTTATGAGAAAGCATTTTTGTTCCTTTTCTCCTCTTTAAATCAGATGCTGCAGTCAGGTGTTCTTAATGCAGCAGTGCAGTGTGAAGAGCATATAAATCTTATTGATACTAAGACTTGTTATTGCAAAGAAGACACATAGAGAATAGTAATTACGTAGAATCCCGTAACTACAAGAAATTAAAACTGTTTAGCTTGGTGCTTGTGGTTAGCCCTGCTAGGCAGCTGTGTAAGCACTGCTCAGCAATAGCTAACACATCCACATGTTATCAACACTGTTTTTATCACAAATCCAAACCAGCACCTTATCAGATACTATGAAGAAAATTAATTCTGTCCCGGCCAAAACTAGTACACTTGGGTATTTCTAAGCACTGTTACTGATGGAAAGTGATCACCTCTAAATAATTTATATGCTAAATTTCAAGTGATAGAAATGAGAGCCTAGTGCGAGACTATGCATATATATGATCCATGAAAATACTTGAGCATATGCATGTGTGCTTATGTATTAAGTTTTTTCATTAATAAATAACCCAGCCTAGCTGTGACCAAAGACTCAGTAAGCAGGTAAAATAGCATCAGCTCACTGAGGTGGCTTTTTAGTTTCAGCTCTGCAGCTTCATTAAAGGGTGAATATTTTCTGAGGAGCTTAATGTAATTCAAGTTGTTTGTTTGTTTTGAATGGGGGTATGTGAACTGGGGTATGTGGAGTGCTTAGAGTGCCCAATTATTTCCCTTCCTGCTAACCATACTTCCTTTTTGCAAGTGGAGTAACTGAGTCTTCAGTGAAGAATGTATTTTAAAACAGAAAGCCTTGTATCCCAAGTTGAGTCTAAATTAGACTGACATCACTGACCTGTTCTTTTTTGTATTTCTGCATGTTAATGAAAACTAGCTGGAGCATAACAGATAATCTAATGCTGTTGATTGAATTTAAAATATTTCAGAAATCTTTCTTGTGTGTGTTTGAGCTCATAAGATTGCAAGCTACTGTCCTGGTTGAGGTTTTCCTGTACTCTTATTTTGGCTAGACAATCCCTTCACATAAAAAGAGCAAAATGTGCACATTAAGTAAAAGAAAAAGGACACACTAGTGAGTGTAAAATGTTTTGCTCCTTGTGTTAAAAGTTTCTTAAAGGAAAGCACTAAATTTGAGGGACAGGTAGCTTTGAGACTTAGAACAGGAATACTTAAGAAAATGATAATACTGACTTGTTTGGGGTTTTTTTCCTTTAAATAAAATGGAGGGTGTGCATGTCTATACCTACACACATTTTTGTGTGTATGTTTATGTTAGTTTAGACTGAGGGGCTAATTTCGTTTTTTTGCAGCTGGTAATGGTTCCATCTAGGATAATTGCTTGCTATACACTTAAGAGGAGAATGCAGAATCACTGCTATTTAAGTCGGTTCCCAGTGTATATCTCTTGATGTTTGAATTGTTCCATAGATAGGTACTTTTTGCAGAAGTGGGAGCTCTGTCTTGAATCTACCTTAACAAAATGTTGTTAGCTACTGTATTTGGTTAACTTAGACAATGATCTAAAGCCTTACAAGGGTGCTGTAAGTAGTGTTTTTGTAATTCAGTATAGAACACTTGGTATTGCATTTTAGGTACCCCTTTATTTTAAAAGATTGTTTATATCCTAAAAAAAGTCTCATGCTGTTGCTATGCTTGAAGATGTTTAGAAAGGAGATTTTTTTGTGAGTTGTAAAGCTTAAGGAAACCTTTTTCTGGGAAAAAACCTCAGTGAAGTTTAGAAGTAAGTTCCTGTTGAGGAGAAACAGTCAATTAGTTTGCATTGCTATTATTTTTAGATTTGATTTGGTGATAAATGTGCCTATAAAAGAATTTTTCAAGTAGAATATACACAGGATGTGCAAATGAAAACATTACATCTAGACAGAAAAGGCTGTATTCTAAAGTAGCTTGAAGTAATGACACAATGTGAAGGTGGGATTTGCTGGGTTTTTTGTGTAGTGTTTTATCGGTTGCTTTCTTTGGCTTGTAGCAAAACCAGAAGACAAAAGATCTTATGGAAGACTTGGAAGTAGCCATTTTAAAAACATGCCAGTGCATGAATGAACTCAAAAGAGAGGTAAGTCTGGTTTAAGCAAGTATAAACTAAATGAAAGCTTGAATTTCTTACTACTTGTATTTAAAATAGTAAAATAGGATCCTGTGCCACAAAAGACTAGTGTCTAGTTATAGACAAGGGTAGCTAAATTAGAATTACATGAGGAAGTTAGTGTGTAGTCATCTTCTGTGTCCTTACTTAAACCTGATTAGAAATCTCTTGGATACATAGGCTCATTTCTAACTCTGACAAAAATGAAAAAAATAAGTGTTTGGAAATGAAGTAATGATTATATACATAGTACTTAAATGTAAAAGTTCAACTTCCTTTCGGGATGCATGCTTTATATTTTTTTATTGTAGTATGTGCTTGAATATTTTTTGTTTGTTTGTACTGAACCTGCTCTGTTGATTTCTATAGCAGAAATCTGTTAGGACAGACTTATATGTATTTTTTTAGACAGCTGGCAGCTGTGTATGTGCCTGCTGTAAATCATTCTTTTCCTAAATGGAAACATGTTGGGATAGGAGATAGCTGCCTCATTTGGTACAGGGGATGGACCTGCACTTGCTGATCAGGGTCCTTCCCCCCACTCTAGTAATGGATAGCACTGCTGCCTTGTCCTTTGCGCAGATTGAGCCAAACCTAGAATTCCTGATTACGGGCATCTTCTGAAATATTTGCAAAGCATTCCAATATCTTTTTCAACTGCTTCATATTATTGTTTCTTTAAACTGAGGGAGAAATTGAGACTAAGGACAGTGAGGTTTTCAGTACTAGGCTACAGAGCAGAGGACTGCAGTGAACTTGCCAGGACTGAATGCTCAGCTGCTCTAACTGGAAAACCCCAACTGCTCAAAAAATCATGCTGCTTATTTTTTAGTAGAGGCAAGATGAGAAATCTCCTGGATTATAATTCCTGCAGCTGTGCTGAAGATTTGAACAATGCTTTGAATCCATTTCAGTTGCAGTGAAGTGCTTTGTGCTCCTGCTTTTGGGCAGTGTGTTGGGCTCCCAGAAAATGAAGGTTATGTAATTTGTGCACTTCTATTAACAGTTTTTTCTTGGGTCACCATTATGTAGGAAGTCTGTAGCAGAGCTTTTCTGGAGTGACATTCAGCTGCTTTAACTGTAAGATCATCCTTTTTGAGTAACGTTGCTCCTGTGTGCTGAACAAGGAGGAAGGGTTCCCAGTCAACATAGCAACTGTGTAATTGCATAGGTCATAGAGACAAAGGTGGTTGGAATGTAGTAGGTGGAAGAAATTATTAGAATCCTGTATTTACTTGCAGGTCCATAAATGTAAATCTTACTATATTGTCCTGCCCACATTTATGAAAATGTCATGCAACAAAGACCATGCGTTTGCCACACTTCAGTTAAAGATTTTTTTCAGATCACAATGATAGGAAATTACCTTCTGTAAACCAGCTAACAGAGGTGGCATAAAATACAAAATAGTGGCTCACTTGTGCCCTGTGATGTAGCTCCATATTAAAAGCAATGCAGGTGGAAATGTAGCATGCTGTTTTAAAGACTGTGGAGAAAATCGACTGGGCGCAGATTTCTAAACAAATCCTAAGTTCCTTCTGTATGACTTACTTTGACCTGTAGAGAATGAAAGCTTGCTTAGTATGAGCTTTTTAAAAATGCACGGGATTCATGCTAGTCGTAAATGTAAATTTAGGATATTGCATCATTTTCCTTACGCTCTATATAGCGATTGGATTGATCCCAGAGTAGCCATGCTTCTGTACATGGCTGAGGACTATCCTGTCAGTCTGACTTTAGGTGCTGCAGTGTTATCAGCCAGCAACCAGCATGTCTGTTAGTGAAATCTAAGTATTGTGACTCTAAAGTATTTTTGAGAGCCTGGCTGGCTGAGAATGCATGACAGCCTTGTTAAAAGTAGTTCTTTCCCATCTCTGTCACGTTATGGAAGAAACAAAAGGTATGTTCCTTCCTTGAGATGATTTTCCTGCTAATGATTTCAGAGACAGTGTTAAGTAAACTTGTTTTTTAGGTCAGGATGAAAAGAATCTCTAATGAAAAGGTAATCCTTATGTAGCCTATATATAAATGAGTTTCCTGTTCCTACTCCAACACTGCAAGCTTTGCAGATCTCCTTTCTTCAGAGCTGACTTCATTTCTGAGATTAGTGGTTTGTGCTAATTTTTAATGGCATGAAAGCAACACTATATAAATAGTTTATGATAGGTTGTCATTGCTTTTTTCCCTCTAAAATATAGTTGCATCAGGTTTTGAGGCAAGAATTCAGGTTTCTTGCATTAAATTAAACAGACAAAAAACCCAAACTTAATTCTGGACTGCACAGGAAGTACTGCCAGGGGAAGGGCGTAAAAATAGGTAGAATCCAACTGAATTGAGAAACTAACTCCTCATTCCAGTAAACATGCTCTTCTGTACAGAGTCAAGACTCTTTAGTGTCACAACTTCATGCTCGTTGCATTAATAAGAGCTTAAAAAATAACTTCCTTCTTGAACAGCCAAGTTTGTTGTGTATTCAGTGAAGTCCACAAAAGTGAGTCTAATATTACAAGACTCATAATAGTCTTGTGAGCTTAAGAATGCTCTGCTGTTTCTAAAGAGGTTGCAATTTTGGTTTTACCTATGTTTTTAAAATGGGACTGATTACAAGGCATAGGAAAACCTACTATAACAAGTCACTAGAACTAGCAGCAGCTGTCACTAATAGTGGCTGTCAAGCAGAGTCTTTCACAGCACAATTTCGGCAGATCCATGGATCTGAAAGTGTGTCCGGATTTAGGGATGTGTTTCAAGGGGAAGCTTCTTATTGGGAGCGTAGGGAGAGTTTGAGACTTCTTCAAGACCCACCTCTGGCTTCAGTCTCCTTGCAGAAAAAATGCTTTGTACTTTTCTCAGGCTGTGTCACAAGCTGATTATATTCAGGCTCTTCTTTGCATCAGTGAAAATTCAACTTATTCATAGGAATAATTACTGATCATTTTATAATTAATTTCTAATGTATCATGAACTCAGATGCTGTGCAGCTTCAGTCTGACACAGTTTAATGTGGCTTCATGAGAAGCAGGGTGGCCATTGTACTGTCTTGATGCTGAACTCAGGGCCCCACAAATTCATGCACCTGTTGTTTTTTTCCCAGCTGCAACATTATGAGAAAGCAGCAGTGTGATAAATTCATAACTGCTCCTTTTACCCAGCTGCTCTTTTGTTTCTCTCAATATTTTGTTGTGGGGTTTTTTTGGAGTGTAGTGGATTTTATCTTTGTACTTTGAACAATAATTGAAGAATTAAAGCCCCAGATAATATGCAGGCTGTATACAAGCTTTCATGGCAGTAAAGTTTTTGCTGCTTGGAAAAATCAATGTGTCTCTTAAGTTTATTCGACTTGGTACTGGCTGAATTTTTTTAACTTCCAAGGTTTATCTCCCCTTCTTTTAATGCTACTCAAGGTCCACAGTGCAGCAACATCGTTGGCAGCAGATCTGCTCAAATACCATACGGATCATATGGTTCTCAAAGCCTTGAAAATCACGGGAGTAGAAGGAAATCTTGAAGCTGTAGCAGAATATACTTGCAAGCTCTCAGAGCAGAAGGAGCAACTTGTTGAGGTGTGTTCACAGCTGCTTTCATTTTGTAAGGAACTTAGAAAATGAATGACTGGATTTGTCTTAATCTGTTCTGTAGGAAGGTTTTTGTCTTTTTTTGTAACTTTTATTTTGTTTTCCTAGTATACTGTTGAATTTTGTATTATTCTTGGTAGGGTCCAAGCCAGAGGTGTCACTGTGGCATACCTTTCTTGTAGAAAGGAAGTACAGTCCTACCCAATTCTTCTCTTGGATCTAGACTCAATCTGAGTGTATACATTGCAGCTAAAATATTCTTTTAAAAAATAGGTTTATAGATCCAGGTAGAGATAGTCTTTTCCTTTAAAGTAGTAGGTGTCCAGCAACAGCTGAATCCCAAGAATGCTGGGAATGTAAGGTTAAGTTTCTTAATGCAGTGAATTTGACTGTTTTGAAGATCTTGGGTAGCTTTTTGTCAGCAAAGAAGTCCACTGAAAATATTTTCTCCTTTGTGAAAAGCAGTGTGGCTGTTTTGTGTACTAATACATTCATTGTTTCAATACTGAGAGATGATGGCTCTTAGGAGTGCCTGTGGGACAGGTTGTCTGCTTTGTGTACCTTGTTGCTCTCGTCTGACAGACAAGCAGAAGTAACGGTACCAGTAGGAGACATACAAAGATACAGGACTTTTGGTCTGGAACGTGGTGATACCAGCAGCTATACTTGCATGCCATCCAATATTAATCTCAAAACAATTCTGATATCATATAGGGCTTGGGGACTCATCCCAGAAGTACAAATACGCAGAAGCAACACCCTTGAACTTCCAGGACTGGCAAATCAACACTGTGGATTTTTAATTTCAGCTTCAGTGTCCTCTTTTTCTGTGACTAATTAGTGTTTCAGGTGGACAGTGCAGTTAGTTTCATATGTGCTGTCTTATTTCTTTTGATCTGAAAACTTCAATGTTCCTTCCCAGCCCAAAGTTCGCTCTTAATCTTACTTAAAAACAACAAAAGACTACATTTTGCTTACTGTGCAAGGAAACAGTATTTCTTCCCTAAATTAATTTGATACTGATTTGCTCAAAGATAATTCAGTCCCCTGGATGATGAAAGCCTGAATTTTCCACATGGCTGCTAATTGCTGAGTAAGCCTGTTGTAGTGAAGTCATTTACGCTACGATTTTTCCAAGTTCCCTATGTGTCTGATTACTTTCCAGGTTTATTCAGTCATAAATAAAAATAAATAAACAACAGCATTTTCACTTAAGACTTTTCTTTATCTTTGTGATTTTCTACACATTCCAAGTCAGGATTTAGCCTTCTTTGTATTGGAAATGCTCCCTGAGAAACACCCAGCTATGCTGGGTCTCAGAAACCCAGTAACTTTCAGAAAAACCTATGAATAACTTTGTGTGTGTATTTGTGCATGTGCACCTTTTCTTGCTACTAATGAAAGCATAATTTTTACCGTTCTTTTCTCTTTAAATTTATAAAAAATATTTAGATGTGTCGCTTACTGAGGCACGTTTCTGGAACTGAGCCCCTTGAGATTACCTGCATACATGCCGAAGATACCTTTCAGGTCACTGGCCCACAGGTATGCTTGTCTTTCATTCGGCCACTTCTACTGGACAGAAATCAATAAAAAATACTTGTATGATTATTTGGAGACCTAGTGTTGAACTGTTCAAAGCAGTCTAAGAAGGAGTTACACCTTGATGTTGGGTGGTAGCTAAAAGGATGCACAAGGAAGATAGATCATGAAGCCTGCAAATGTCAGATGAATACACTACAAAGACATTACAGTAGCGTTTTAATTTTGTGTTGTGCCTGTGAAGGCATTTGTGAATTCATGTGCAGCACTATGTACTAGGACTTCCAATAGCAAATATTTTGTTCTCTGTCCAGATAATTTCTGCAGCAGAAACGCTGGCGTTACATCCATCTAGCAAGATTGCAAAAGAAAATCTTGAGGTGTTCTGTGAGGCCTGGGAGTCTCAGCTGAGTGACATGTCTTTGTTACTGAGAGAAATCAATGATGTGTTTGAAGGAAGAAGAGGTAAGAGTGCTATGTAGAAATAGAAAAATGTAGTTTTCAAAACATGAGGTCTGAGGATTTTAAGTGTTACTTAGGAAATAGTGTTTTCATGAGAGCGCAGTAAACAGTCCTGCATCTCGTGTGGCAACGTGAAGTCTAGGTGGCAATGCACAAATAGATTGGTTTTGTATAGATGTTGAGCTAGGGTGCTTGTTGGATCTTTTCAAAGAAAAACGCCCAAAAATGTAAAGGCCTGATTTATGTAAAATTAGGTATCTTTCATTTTCTGCACTGTGACTAGTTCCAGCAAAATCAAATGGAACTGTTCAAAAGATAAAGTATTTGACATGGCTCTTTGCCAGCAGTGTCCAAATATTAGGGGTGTAGGGCTTTCATCCCACCTTTTAGTTTGCCTGGGACATAGCAGTTCATGGCAATCAGGATAACTTGAATCATATGGCAGGGTTAATTTCCTGTATTTCTGGAAAAAAGACATACATATATTCTATACTGTCAGCTTGCCTTGTATTCACTTCATAATGTAGTGAATGTAGTTATTTGATTTTTAAACTGCTGTCCTTTCTCCTGGATGGAATCTCTGATGACTCTACACAATCTTGGGATATTTTCTCTGGTTGGTAAGTTTATTGGTATTTGTACAACATGTAGAAAAACCTTGAAATCTTAAGAAAAAAGATTGTGTTTACTTTTAGCATAGGGTAATTTACCTTTAAAATGGAAGCCATTTTGTTTTTCATTTTTATTTAATGTAATTTTCTTTCAGATGTCTTTTAGTGTAGCCTATCATACTTCTTGTGGCTACGTGTTTGTTTCAGTCTTTAAGGTATAATTGCATACAGATAGAATGTACTATATGATAATAATGAATGTCTTGTATCTTTAAGAAAATCACTCAGGTTTAAAAGTTTTTAGATTTAGTTAAATATGGGGACTTCATTTTTTTTTTCTTGTATCTAAGATACAGAAAATAAATCTGTATTCAGGTTAGATGACACTTCATCAAAAGTAGAACACTTCATCTTGCTAGTAACGTGAGACATTTTCTCCATTTTAGTTTTTGTCAGTTCAACTTTCTGCACTTGTTCAGTTTTTTTGTATAAGCACTTCTTTTCTGCCAGCTTTGTTGTGAGGACAGTAAACAACCAAACACGGAGCAGTAATATCTTAAATTTTTGCTGCTGGTTGCCAGATGAATGTGTGTCTGAACCTGAAGACTTGTAAAAAGAAAACATATATTGAAACCCTGAGTGGGTTTACAACAATTGTGTGTAGCACAGGCTATTGGGAATTTGAGGCATTTGAAAAATATGTGATTGTTATCCTACTTGTTCTTCCACCTGAAATGCCATATAAAGATGTGTAGCAATCAGAGATCCTGCTTATGGGCCTTTTAACTTTGAATAGGTTTTTTGTTTGTTTTGGGAGCCAAAGACATACAGACTTTCTTCAAACATAGCATTAAATTTTAGATAATGCAACTTAAAAAATGGTATTCTCAATATTAGTGTTAGAATAAATTTGGAATTTGCAGGGCTGATCATTCAGTATCTGATTTTTTCATATTCATATCATGTTCTAGCAGGGTTGAATGAAACTTTTTCTATCCTGTATTTATGTATATGGGTACCTGTATGTATATACATACATATATTACTGTATTTGAATAATAGGGTGAGAATCATGCAGCCACAGCAAAGCATATACTTGGCTCTCAAAACAAATAGTTGTTGAAGTGTTGTGGCAGATTCCCAGCCTCTCTTCTAGTTAGTAACTTTCGCTTATCTTGTGGCTGTTGACTACAGAAAGCTGACCTTTTTCCTCAAGTGGTACTTTCCAAGTTCTTTAAAGCATCATTTCACAAGGTAACCCAATGTCATTGCTTGAGAGAGAGAGAAGAGAACACATGGTGTTGCTGGGCATGTTGGAGGCTATAGCATATGTGGACCTAGGTGCAGTGAAGACTATCTTCTGCTTAGCGTGGCCAGATGAGTCTGTTCTTGTCAGTGTTTCTCATTTCCACAGTCTTTCTTTCAGCACAAAGTGCCCTGATACCACCATTGGTAAGACAGTAAGGGTACCTTGTGTTCTTCATATGGCCTTGGGTGCATTAGGTCTTGTATTGCCAAAACGATGCTTAAGAAATCATGTCTTTATTTTCCTCATCTCGTGGCCTGGCCTAGTAAGGGGCTTCTCCCTGAAACTGGATTGTTTCATATTAAGTGTCAGTTATCTCCTTAGAAATAATTTGGTCTCATATATCCACCCATCTTCTCCAAAGTTTTCCTCTGTATTGTGGAGTAATGTTTTTTGTCTGCTTGTTTTCTCTTGTTGGACTCCAGAGTGACTCATCAAAAACAAAACAAAATAAAACCACAAACAAAACCACACCCCTCACCCCCCAAAATTAAAACAAAACAAAATCTCACCCAAATATCCATGCTTTTTGTTTCCAGAAAATACCCTGAAGTTACCTTGCCAGTTTCAACATTTTTTTTCTTCTAGAAAACACAACTGATAACCCAATAAACTATTTGCTTGCTGAGAGATTATAAGAGTGTCATTCGCAAAACTTTTGCCTTGAAACACAATGAAGTTTCACAATATTTTTTTAAGATATTTTTCTTCTTGTAACTCATGGTACTTGTCTTAATATTGAGGTTGGTAAAAGTGTCTTTATTTTACAGACTAGAATGTAACAAGTGCTTTATTCCTAGTAATGTGATTGTGTGTAACAAAAGATAGAAGGTATTTTTTTCTCCTCAGTTTAAAAACTTGTATTTTTGTACTACCAACTTAAATGTTTGGCTTTGTTAGAGAGTTCAGAATACAGCTTAAGAGGCAAAAATGGAATGGTGACCATATGTGCTGGACACATCAAATAAAAGAAGCATTTTTCTGATTACACTAGATCCACTTCATTTATACTTATGTCTTTATTTTTACAAGCAATTGCATGACTCCTTGTCCAGTATTTCTTTCATATCAGCAAATTAGGTATTTCTCTTACTGGGGTCCAAAACTTACATATGTAGAGAGCTTGTGAATGAAGCAGTATTTTACTCAATTTTAAGGTGATTGCAGCAGATCATCCCCAAATTGAAAGGGGCTTGTCTTGGGGAGAGGGGTGTGCGTGCACACAGGGGCCGGGGGAGGTTGGTGAGCACACCACAGCCCAGTAACCCTCATATGTATTTCGAAAATGTCTCCATGCTCTGCAGAGCTCTACCATGAGACAGAGTTGACCTTCTTTTGCTTAATCCTAAAACAGGCCTGTTCTGCACAGTGTTGGTTTGAAACATTGCATGGCTGGCCTGAGCTGAGGAGAGAGGCAGGCCCCTCTAGAGTGGCTCCTGTCAGCTGGCAGATCTGCATCAGCATGGGGGGGGATCAGCTTGTTCGCAGAATTACTAGTTCAGGTTAGATACTTTGAGGCTCTTGTGCTTTGAGGTGAATCACCTGGTGAAAGCACCTCTCACTGATCCAATCTGTTGGACATCAGTCAATCTCTTTTGTTTCTAACTTTTTGGTTTCAACATGCTGGAGAAGAATGTGACTAATCCCCAGATTGCTTCCCTGTAACTTGGTCAGAAGCGAGAGAAGGATTTCTGAAGATAACTTCTGTTTCTGCCGTCCTTTGTTTTGCCCGCTTCATGTAACTCCTCTCAAATCACCATGAGGATTTGAGATGGCTGTAGGTGATGAATAGGGAATACAGATCAGAATTTCAGAATTTAGAGTTCTGGAAAAAAGGATGAAGCAGGGATACAGCTATCCTACTCTCAGATAAGAAGTGATATGAAAAGCAGGATTTAGAAGTTGAAATAGAGGTATGTTTGAGGAAAAAAACATGAGTGGAACTACTGAAAGTAGGTAGCTGGAAGACAGAGGATGAAATAATAAATTAAATGAAGTATGGAAAAATGTGTTAGAGAACACATTAGGAAAAAACAAATGCAGACTCAAATAAATAAAAGGAAGATCATAAAGTGGCGAAACAGCTTTTGCTATTATAGCAAAGATCTGACTTACAAACTCAGGAAATTAAATATCTGAAAAAAAAAGGTATGTGTATTCTGTTAATGGAATCAAGTATAAATTGTGTGAAATATTTTCTGGAGAAATAGAATTATGTCTGGCCTGAGTTGATCTGCACTTTTGAAAGGTCTGGTGTGTGTGGGTTCAGTGATGCTGGGTTTTTGTGTGTGTTTTGGGGGTTTTTCTGTTGTGGTTTGTGTTCTTAGTGTTCCAAGAAATAACTAGTGAGATCCTTCCTCTTTCTAAATATGGTGAGCAACTAAACCTTGCAAAGCCAAGTAATGGGAATTATTTGAAGAGCAAAACCCATTTTTTTTCTTATTTTTCTTTATCACCTCTTTCTATTTGGTGTCCATAATTCTGAATGCTCTCATTGTGAGTAGTGTGTCCTCTCAATATGCATTTGTATTTCATTTATTATGTCAAAGCTTTCTGTGTTTGAACTTATTTTTAACATGGCAAACAGGTTCTTACATAGCACCAAGGAGATCTCTTATGCTACAGCATGTTAAACTTGCAGGTTAGGTTTTGTTCTTGGTGTGTCTTACATGCCATTCAGCTGATGTTTTGACACATCGCATGTTGTAAATCACTTCTCATAAATTGTATCAGTCTTTACTGAGAAATCTTGCTTGATGCATGTTTGGCCAATTAATATCTAAAAAACTCTGCATTCTGAAAAAATTAGGCAGCTTGTGCCCCAATAGCTCATTTCATCTTTCTCAAAACTGGGTAGAGGAAGGAAGAGGTGATCTTAGAAAGGAAGAATTAAATTTTTCACACTTATCAAGAGGGTTGAGGGACACTTGTCAACTTACCGAAATTGGAGTTTTAGGAGTCAGTTGCGTAGGCATGGAGCTCATAATTTCTCTGTGGTGTCAGGAGATAAAGAGCGTATTTTCAAAAATTCATGAATACACAAGAGAACTGTCTTCTCAGGACTCAGAATGGAATTTCTCTAGGAGCTAATACTGGAGGAGAAAATAGCAATTGTAGGGAGGGTTGTTGCTTGTCCTTTGAGATGCATCATCTCTGTGCAAGCCTGGTACCAATATCCTGTATGGTAGCCCTTTATTTCTTCAGGTAAAATCTATTTTTCACTAGTTCTTTAATTTTTTTTTAGTTTATCTTATTTAACAGACTTTCTCACCTGAATCTGTTGTAATAAATGCAATTCTTCATAGATAATTAAGCCTTCTAGTAACTGGAGCTCTAATCCTAGGCTGGTAGCCTGTTTTCTCTTGCCAATAAACTTTTTCTTATCCGCTTTTAGGCAACTCCTAAAAGGATTATTTTTTTTCTCCATTTATTTTGCTCAGATCTGGAATATCTGATGCTCCTGGTGATACAAGAGATAATTCACCAAGTGTGTCCAATGCTATAGGACTTTACTATTTTTAAAATACAGTGCACATGGGATATGTATAGTACAGTACATCATAAGAGGTTTATTGGCATTACTGAAGAAAACCTGCATAGGTATTTCTCACTGGGGGCATTGCCTACTCCATATTTTACACCATCCAACCCATGCCAAGAAAAGCCTTACATAGAACTACCATTGTATGTTCTGTGCCTTACAACTAAATGAGCACATGTAGTGACAGCTACTCAGTCATTGGAGAGATTTCTTTCCTTGCTTGTGGATTGCATGCAGGGGACTAGAAATCTTACTGAGGGAAACTGTTCAGAGGAGCTCTCTTAACTGCCTGTTGCCTAGAGCTAAAGTCTGAACAGTACAGAGTTCTTGGCTTGTCTGTCTGGAAGCTGAGACAGAGGGAATTCCCTGCAATATTCAAACAGGCGGAATTACAGGTAAGTAATTTGCTTTTATAGCATTGCAGCTGAAGGAAGGATGAAGTAAGGCATGTGATCCCATTGATTAAAATCTGCATACAAATTTTGGTGTAAATATGTGTGTTCTTCATAGGAGAGAAGCGTGTCTACCTATCGCTGCCCAGACCAGGGGTAAGTTGCTTTTGGGATCATTGTATTTACTTTATATCTGCTATCAGTTAATTAACTTCTTTCCATGTCACACCTTGATGAGGACATAGCAATGTCCTGGTAACATGCATCCTGACTGGATGGCTGGTGGTAAAATATCAAACTTTGTCAATTTATTAAACGAGTAACAAACATAGTGAAAACTAGGGTAACTAGTTACATAATATGCTTTAATCTCTTTGTATGTGAGCTTTAACTTCTGTTAATATGACATTTTCTTTACCATGTACTCAGCTGTCACACTATATAATAAAAGATGCATTGCTACTATTAAAACAGTAAGAATAGGCTGCAACATACTGAAAATAAGTCTTGGTAATCTGATTTTTTTTTTAACGTTGCCCAAGTGAGACGCACACTAACAAATGGATATGTTTGAGCCTGTGGCAGGCTCTTCAGGTAATGGGTTCTTGTTTCCTTCGTTGATCTTAAATGTTTTTAACGCAGGAAAAAAATACACCCAATGTCCGGGTTTAGTTGTGAGGTCATTAATATCCCTGGCTGATTATAATTGATATGATGTTGTTTCTGAGAGCATCTGTGTTAAAAAAATCTCCTAAACCTTGTTAGTGTCCTGTAGTCTGTCATTTGGTTCACTTGCTATGTACTGAATCTTTCCATGGGTAGGAAAAAGGGGAAGAATGATCTTGGAGGTACCGTAAGCTCTAGCTTGTTTCTTTCTCTCCTTGCTTTCTTTACACGTAGTGTTGAAGAATTTGGGTGTGAAATGATTGTCTGTCTCCATGTCTCCTGTTGTGCAGTTCTGTGACTTCAAACACAATATGTACTTCTGACCCTTAATGAAAAGCAAAAAAGTCATACCTTATAAATCCAATCTGCAGATTTAAATAAAATACAGTGTTAGGCTGGGTAAGCATGGGCAAATTTTGCAGTTACAGAACTAAATACTGGGGCAGGAAAATAGATTGGGTCAATGACTTTCAATATGGTTTTTATTCCTCACTGGTTTGACCAAGCTACATAGCTTCTGGACTTCAGACAGAATTTAAATAAGAGATGATTGAAGTCAGATTCCCCCTTCCTGATTCATATACCTTTT
Organism: Eurystomus gularis; assembly: GCA_013400335.1. Taxonomy (NCBI): domain Eukaryota; kingdom Metazoa; phylum Chordata; class Aves; order Coraciiformes; family Coraciidae; genus Eurystomus; species Eurystomus gularis. The sequence continues at coordinate 104,323 of VZZY01013725.1, forward strand.
AAAAATACTTCCAATAAAACAGTTTTGCTTTGTAGTTCCTTGAAAGGTTGCTGCCTCCTGGATTTTGCAGGATGCATAGATTTGGAGGAGTTATGATTAATACACCATTTGACAGCAGACAGGAAATGTAGATTACAGCCATAAGACAACAGTTTCATCAGAGTAATTATTTTGCCTGACTGATGCAGTAACCTTGGTACTGCCTCTCTTCTCAGCGCTGTGACTCTGTGCTGCTGCTTCTCTCCCTGCTGCCATGGCAGCAGTCTGCTGTGCCTGCACAGAAGCTGCACTGTTCCTGTCCATCTAATTAGATGATTTATTTTGTTATATCTGTTTAATTGTGACTGTGCTGTTTGGTAATGAGTGGTGTCCTGGGCCATGCCATAATTGAGGACAGAGCAGCAGTGATGATTCATGTCTGTGCCTAATCACAGGTGTATTTTTCTCTGGAGTATTAGATCTCAAATCGCATTTTAAAAGCAGAATAACTGCTTACTTGATTTTTAACAATTCTATTCAAATAGTGTGGTGAGTAAACGCTAGAATGGAGAAAACTACAAATCTGACAAACATTCTGAGCTTTCTTTAATTTGTGGATAGAAAAACTTACCTGTGCTAGAGTGCTGGTGTTCTTGAATACCCTTCACTCAGCAGCTTAAATATTTGCCATACCCTGTAGCCCAGAGTATGGTTTTACCTCCAAGTCTAGTTTGGCTTTGTGTTCCTTTCTTCTTTTAAGGCTATGTCTTAATATGCAATATGGTCAAACTTAAATGACAATTAGGAGTATCAGTTCTTAAACTTTTTGATATATCTTTTGAGATGAGACCAGCATTTCTAATACATAGGCAGTATTAGTGTCTAATCTGGGTAGACATTCATAAGATTTTTTTTCAGAAAGAGAAATAGCATGAAAGCTAAACTGAACAGTGAATTGCAGCAGGAACTTCAATAATAGAACTTTATTTTTGCTCAAACTCTTGAAGTGAGAGGGAGACTGCACCTGGAGCCTATTTCTGATGCTGGTCACAAAGATAGTGCTCCCTGTTCCCCCCCCGCAGGCATTGCTGAGCTTCATTTGCCCACGTACTCCCACTAACAAATAGCTGCTCTCTTCCACTTCTCAGACAAGGCTCTCTCAGGCCTGCACTCTTGTCATCCAGCCTCCTCCAGTGGCTCACACTTCTCCAGGTTGTGACACCATCTTTGTCCTCTGCAGTTCCCAAATGTGGACTGTGGCTCCTGCATCTGTTAGTTTGTTGCTGTCTTTGCACAGTGACAGCACCAGCACGTGAAGTTAAAGCCAGGAGCTGCCGCTACACGCAAATCGATTTGAAATAAATCACGAGTTACTGTGCGCATGTGTTAAGCAGTTGGCAAGCTCTGCCTCACCAGATAGTCCACTCACATCACTGCCACTCTGGCGTTTCAGATAATTCATGAGTTCAATAAAAAAGAAATCTAGCCACTTAAAAAAAGTGACACAGAATAAGGAGCTACATTGGCACACTAGTGTTTGCGTGGGTTGTACCTTAGATTGGCTTGCTCCAAGCTAAATCAACTGCCAAGACTGTTATAGCAGTATTGTCTTTGACGGAAAAATCAGTGCAGAAACACTTGATTAAACCTGTTTATTTAGTCCTAAGTACTACTGGGGATTTAGAGGGTAAGGGGAAGTGATGGCACTGCACGAGGAAGTGCTGAGAGCTGTGGAAGAGCTCTTTTCCTTGAGACTTTAGGGTGTCTGTAAGCACAGATCCTGTTGGCACATGGCAGTTCAGGACAGCCGGATCAGAACAGGTTCTTGGCTTCTGCTGAAAAGTTTGTCTGAACCACTAGAAGTCTTGCAAAGTCTGCCTCTGAGTATAGAGTCACCTCATGTGATTTGTTAGTAAAGTGATTACTAATCCATTTTAAAATACTATTTTTTGTTTGAAACAGAAGCATAATGCAAATCTGAAAGCATTAAAGCCAGTCAAACTAGATACTGAGGTAAGATGCCATCATTTTATTAAAAAAACTTTATTTTTTTAATCTTGTCTGAAGAATGTGTTTTCAAGTGCCATATATATGATTACTATTTACAGGAACAGGCAAAAATTGCAAAACTTGGGTTAGAATTGCATCTGCTTACATCTGATGTGGATTCTGAGACAGAGAAATGGGGGGATCAGGAGAATGAGATTGTGCAGCATGGACAAGGCATGTCAAGTATGGCCTACTCCATGTATTTATTTACCAGGTAATTACACTGTACACAGCATGTTTTGGTGGGAAGGGCAGCATTAACAGTGTTTATAAGACAATTTCATTTTCAGTGTATAGTAATTGGGACACCTCCAGAAATTAGCTTTAATTTCTACCCTTATACTTTATAAATTTCTAAGCTGTTTAATAAAATTAAGGAATTTTTTTCAGTGCTAAATATCTGTTTTGTTGCAGAACAGCTCTTCAAATTAGCGCTTGGGTATAGAAAACATTAAGAAACACGTTCACAAATACTTTGAAAATTAAGGGCATTAAAGCACAGGTATATAACTGCAGATTAGAATCACTGGTGTTTGCCGTACTGAAAGGTGTTCTGAAACTGCCTGTGCAATGTCAGCTTTCTTATTTAAAGAATTTAGGGGTTTTTTAAATAAGAGTTGAGGTTTTTATCTTACCTACTAGTCCAATAATACTCAGTATGCCAGAGACAAGGATTCCTGTCCTCATTCAGCTGATGAGAACTGAACCATTGCTGATCTCCCAGTAGCACTCCAGCCACTGAGGTGTTTGTTTTGAAATGCAGTTCCTGTAGTCAGCTCTTGTTGTGCATAGTATCTTCTAAAAGAGTGATATTTTACAGCTCTGTGTGAACGGGGGTGAGAGAGACGCACACTATAAATTGTGCAAATATCAGGCAAAATAATCCACAGTCTATACATGGCATATATTCTGCTTCCATTATTTCCCACAGGGGAGAAGGACTTCTGAAAACTACTCAAGATTTATTTCATCAAGCAGAGGTAATATATTTTTAACAAAATAGGAGTTAGGCACTCTGAGTGAAGAACAAATTGGATCTTAACTCTCAGATTCCTTACACATGAGTACAATGCAACCTGCATTGACTGGCAACTGTAGATTTTTAAGCAGCCTAACTCTGGTATGTACTTCCTGTAAGCCAGCTCTTCAGTGCTCCAGTAGTAGCTTATGACAGCATTCGTTAAACTAATAGATTCAAGTTGGGAGTAGGAATAGCAGACTGGCACTATGGCAAATACAGTGGATTTCAATGCATTAGTGTTCTTTGTGTGACTTAGCTCAGTCCCTGGTGGTGTTAACAGATACTCCGTCCTAGTCTGAGCAGCAGTATTTTCATGGGAAGGAAAGAAGGTGTAAAAATTGGAGTAATACAAAGAAAAGACAAGGGCCTAAATGAAGGAATTTAGCATGATATTTCCAAGATACCTGTGTTTAACAGGAGACTGGTTACCTTTCCCAGGACAAACAAACATGGAAGATGTCATCTACCCACAAAACTCTTCTGAGCTGCTACCATGCAAAAAAAAAAATTAAATTGGAAGTCAGGGGGTTTTTATATGTAAAGGGAAAACCTTTAAACCTTAGTTATCTGGGAGAATGGTAATTTGTAGTGTAGCTTATTTCAGAAGTCACTGCAAACTGCTGAGTTGTTAATTATATATGTATACACTTTATAGCACACTCTATTAAACAACAAAGGGCCTCATCTTCCGTTGTGGCTCATTTTGCAACATGCTTTCTCCTCCTTTCAGATTTTTGCTACAGAGGGCACCAAGCTTGCTTCAGCTCTTCACACCTTTTCTGAGCAGGTGATGTATGACCTCACTAGTGATACTGCTTAAAAGCTGGTTGTGCTGTCCTCTCCATTAACCTAGTATTGGAGTCTTTAACACAGAGTGGTTTTGTCTGCTGAAACCCTTTCAGGTACATGATGATGATAAACCTTTGCTTCTGTTGGAGGCTGAAAAACTTATCTCTATGTGCAAGCAGCTCCAGATAACGGCTAAAGCTTCTGTTCAGGGTAAAAGTGCTACGTTTACAAAGGTAAGGTAAAAATTATGTATTCCTGAAAGTCAGACTTGTTTTGAAATAGAGTGGCTTACTAATTTATGATCCCGTGAAAACAGGAACCTGTTCATGATAGTTGAACTTGGATTGACAGAGGACCATAAAAATTAATAACTACAACATTCTGTGCTGTTGTGCAAGCATTTTTCTGCTGTGCCATATGCCATTGCCGCTGTTTCCTATGTAGAAGAGGAATTTACTTCAACTTAAAGTACTGTTTTGCACTTAGCATGTTTTGAGAAGCTGCCATGCGAAGTATAGAGGAAGAACAGTAAGCATTGGTCCTGAAAATGTTCTACTGGGACGTCCCTCACTGATAACTGCAGTCCAAGTTTACTGCGCCATCTTGGCTCCGGAAGGGAATTTCTTCAGCACGGGTGCTACTGTTTTCTAGCTTTTTTCTTTTTTCCTCGCCATCAGAGGGGCTTCAGTGAGGTTTATTCTGACCTGACGCTCTCATTCACGCTGAGTTTGACAATACAGCGCACTGGCAGCCAGCGTGCAGGGGAGCGTGGGTAGCTCAGATAGTATTGCTCTGCAGGCGTGTATGAATGTTCTCTTGAGGAGCGTAGATAGCCGAGGTTTGTGTGACTGCCCCCGTCACCACAGACATATCACTGATACTGAGGTTTTAAGAAACAGTTTCTGTGCCCCTAACTTACCAACTTTAGAGTCCAAGAATCAGTAGTTAGAGGATTTTTTTCCTCCCTATTATTGTTTGGCTTTTGGATTTCACTGTTAGTGAAAGAATTTACAGAAATGCTTTCCAAGACAATGATGTTCCTGGAGTGGTCGTCAAGGTGTCCGCTAGCTTATATTGCTTTTTACTGCTGAGAGTCTTTTTCAAAGATCTCCTGTCAGCATCTCCTGCAACTTAACCACTAGACAGAAAGAGGTACCAGAATTTTATCATGCTGCAACTGAAAGTTTTCAGCTGCATAATACTGTATGGAGTAATAAGGTAAATTATAATACTGGAATCCACTAGAATTTAATTTAGCAAAATATGAACTGTAATTAAGCACATCTCACTAAGAAAGGACTTTAATGATCAAAGTATCAGTGATGGTAGTTACTGTTATTTTGTTACTGATGCTTAACATAGATGTAACAATTTCCAACCCCCCAAGATGCTATCACTGAAATCAGTGCTTGCTTCTCAGCAGGTAGAGAGTCTACCCTAGACTGCCCAGAGTTTATTCTGGTATTATTCATATCTGTTATAAGTAAATACATACACAGCTGCCTAAAAGTTTCAGCATAGTTACCACAAGAAGCAGATCCGCAAACCACAGCATGGCACAGAGTTCAGGCTTTTTGAAGAACTTGAAGTATCCTGGAGCAGCAATGTGATCGACATGAGCAAGACCATTTCTGTGCACCTGGATGTTTGTTTCCAATGAGCTATGGAAAAGACGTTTCAATTTTACAGCAGGCACTGAAACTGAGCATCCAAGGCTCTCAAACTGAGCAGCTCAGGGCTACTGCTCGGCTTGTTTGGCACTCTCTAGCTAATGTAAATGGGAACTCTAGTCTGTTTGTGCAGTGATGTGGCGCTACATTGATGATAGGCTATCAAATTAATGTTTGTCAAGAGCCCAGACCTGTCACTTGTGCTCTGAGTTAGACCTGAGGCATAAACTCAAGTGCTTTAAGATTTAGCCGACTTCTAGTGTAACTCCTATCAAGGTAGGGCTTACCTGGTGCATGGCTTTCTAAATCACACTGACAGGACATAAAACAAAGAGCAAAACTTGAAGAATTGTGATGAATCACACTTAGTTGGTTAAGAGCTCCTCTCCAAGACACTTACATTACTGTTTAATGTTACATTGTCGTTAGTTCCTTCTCCTGGGATGTGTGTCATTCCCTTCTGCTTCCTAGCTCACCTCTTGGGCTAACAATGGATGCTGTTGCTTTACACGTGCTATATAGAGAAATTCAAAAAAGGCAGGCAAACCTTTGGATTAAAAGGGGATTATGAAGGACAAATATTACCTATTCAAGCTTGAAATAGATTGTCTAATTCATTACACAATTGCCTAATAGAAATAATGAGCTGTCTTACTCTGCTCTTTAATTGTCTTGTGTAGGTTGATGCATGCATTCTGAAAACAAGGAACGTGATGACTCTGTTATGCCAACTTCTTCCACTTGGCTGCAGGTTACTGAAAAAGGTACCTGGTTCTTCTGCAGTGTTTTAAAGTTTTGGGGTTTTTTTCTGCTTGGGTTTCAGGGGATTTTGTTTGTTTTTAAGAGATCTTTTTTTGTATACACAGAACAAAGCAGGAAATGGCTGCCTGAAACCTGCTCCCCCATGGAGAGAGGACAGAGTGCGAACTGCTACAAATGCACACACCCCAGAAAGGAGAGCTGAGACGTTTGGCGTCAAGTCTTTAGAAAATCATGTAACAAACATGACGTTTTTAGAAAGCAAGTAATTACAGCACTTAGAAATGCAGGAAGTCCCATTTGAAAATAACACTTGCTGAATTTTCAATATTGCTTTCATTTGTGGAAAGTCAAACCAGGTTAATTGGAATTAAAACTGTTGACCTTTGTCACATCTAATAGATGTCCCATTACTTGGCAATTACAACACCAGCTAGTCTAATGGCAATGTATTTTTATAATGTGAATGCTGTTCCTATGCTCACTATTGATACCAGTTTTGTAATTAATGCTGATGAATGTCTTAATAGATGTTTCAACCCAAAGATGCTGCTAATAGACATTTTATCTAAAGAACCTTGTGCTGCATATGCTGTATGTAACACTATTGCTCAAGTCTGTAAACTCATCTCTGGCCTATTTCAGTCTATGTATTTGATAAAGCGGAATCAGGAGTGTAGTCTGAAAGGCTGCAGCCTAAAGCACTGAAATGTCACCTTAGTTCTGAGTTGTACCTGCAATGAAGTAGTTCTAGGGAAAAAAAATCTCTCAATAGCTGCACCACTGAATTTTAATCTTGTTGACATGATTCATATTTCCAAAAGTGTATTTCTAAGTGATTATTCTTAACTCACCCCCTTTTTCTTTTACCATCTTTATTTGTAGATGGCAGTTGTCACTTCCTTTTTTATTAGAACTGACTGAGCAGAATTTGAATTGCCTGTAGAACCACTCAAGTATTATGTAGACTTTACATTATACCATTTAAAATTTAAGAAAATAGATACTTATTACGACAAACTTCTGTACAAAGGGCATTATTTGATTTCAGGATGCTATGAAAATACAACCTGGTGTGAAATACATATTTTTCAAGTTTATCTGCTCTTTGTACATAGGCTTCTGTTGCATTTTTATTTTCAATTCACCTTTGTCCAACTCCATATTGTATTAGTTTAGCTAAATTAAGTGACAGCTAAATCATATGATTTTTCTGTACGTATTATGCCTGCACTGAGCAGAAGCAAAGCTGCCTGTGGAACAAATACTCTCCAGCATATCATTCTGTGCTTATTTAAAAACTTGTAGTGCTAGAATTCGAAGAAAAAGAGAATGCAGATTTTAATACACAAACTATTTGAACTGGTTTATTCTTGTATGAATCAAGCGTTTAAGTTCCACTATTAAAACCAGGCACTAGGCCTTTCAATACCATGGAAGTTACAGTGTACAGTAAAAGTAGCTTATTTAGTATCAAATACAGATAACTGTATAATTTCATGAAGAATTAAGACGTTTCAACAAAACTTCCTCATATTCCTTCTGTGTCAGAAGTCCTTGAGTTATACTCTTGCTTTCTTCAAATTTGGGTAGAACCACTGCGATGTAACCCTCGGTTGATGGCTAAAAAGCACGACTGAAGTTAGCAGTGAAATAAAAGTTAGAAAATAAAAAGTGAGAAAGCGTCTTACCTTTTCTTGTAGAAGAGTGGGATTGCTAAGGATGTTTTCATTCACTTCTATCAGTCGCCCTCGTATACAACTGCAAAAGTGCTTAGATTCAGTAGAGGTGCGTGGTATGTCAAGTTTAAGAAGAAAAAGGGAAAAACCTCACCTGTAAATGGTGTATTCCTCTCCATCTGATGAAGATATCCTGCACAGAGGGGCAAGCTCTGTTAAAAACTGAGCTCCCTGCATTTGAAAAAGAAACAAACATAAATATAACTTTAAAAAGCTCTGTTTAATTAAATGTATAACCACCAGCCATGTAAGATGGTTAAGCTTTGCAGAACAAAGCAAGGAAGAGCGATGGTTACAGGTCAGTGCAAGTTACACAGCTGTGCTTCCCTACAGCAGGGAAGATACCAACGCTGTTCTGTGCACAAATCAAATAGAAGCTTGTTGAGAGCTTACAAATTTAGTCATAATTAAGTTTCTTGAGGAATAATGGACTTGTAATTTGATCAGATTAAAATGAGGGGAGAGAGGAGAAAAGCAGCACGGTTGTTTTCAGTTTAACTGGGTTAAACCACACCTCGTGGAAGCCTCCCATGAAACACACTGAAGTAGCCCATCTGCTATCTAGGTTTGTTTCAGAAAAACATGTCTCCAAATCCTCAGCATTTTGGTGAAAACAAATTTTTATCTTTTCAGGGACATTTAAATCCCTCTGTACACAGTGGGGAAAAAAAAATGGCTAAAAGCATCTGTTGGCCTTGGTTTGAGCAATACTGGAATGTACTGGTGCTGTGGGAGCACTGTAAGAGCCAGCAGATGGGCACCCCTTGAGAAAGTCTAAATTCTTCAGCTGGGGAAGGGGCTGTTCTAAAATAAAATGCAAAGGTAGCAGGGTAAGTTTCTATCCCAGAAAGGATACTCAGGCAGGGTGAGAGATAAGGATGAGAACTAACCAAATCAAAAAGCCATACCCTTTTTGACTTCCCAGAGACCTTATTCTGGAGTCTGCTACAGTTGGCACTGATTTGGTAATTAATGCTTTTAATTGTTTTTCCACTTTGAAGAAGAGGATGGGCTTCTGCCAAGGTGATGACACAGATTCTGCAAAAAGAAATGTAATTACTGTGCTGTAGGTGTGGGAAGCCATGCTCTTGCATCCTCCAGGCAAGCTCCACAATGTTCTCTGACTGTACTGGTAGGACTTAACACTAGTACTGACTGACTGACTGACTTCATTTGGGCTCCTAGTCTAAAATGTGAGCGAGTCTTCCAGTGCCGTGAAAGCTGCTGTTTACTCTCACTCTTTGATGAACAATATTCTTCCCTCTAGAGTTTATCAGGAAAGTTAAGCTGATAGTTCAGCTTATGCAACAGGACTCACAGGATGGGCACCTACCAGGCTCTGGAAGCAAGGACAGACAGGGCTGGGTGACAGCACGGGGGCTAAGTAAGGTAACCTAGAACACGATTTACCTGAGCTAACTAAGGAGAGCAAAGGGTAACTGCTGGATGTAGATCAGAGAGAAATTTTAGTTTTCCACTCACATCAAAAAGAGCACCCTCTTAAACAGAACCACAGCTTTTAAATAAGCTAGAGCTGGTCTCTCTGCTGTTGGACCCCACAGGAGCGTACCTGCTTCACTTGGCTGCTGATAGCAGAGGTAGATAAGCAGTTAAGTAAAGCACCGGATGGTTTTGTTGGAAAATGTGACACAAAGCAATGCTTCTCAGCACAGCCACAGGCCCTTAGTGGTCAGTAGTTAGAGCAGGTGAATCCTTTGGTGATCTGGGCTTTAGTTTCCTGCTGCTCGCATTTTATCTGTCTAAAGGAGGGTTATTTCTTGCCATGAAACTGGAGAGTTTGAGACAAGGCCAGCTGTAGAGACTAGGCCCACCTGCATCCCTGGGCTAGAGCCACTCACAGACAGGAGAGCCCAGGACTCGCCAATAAATGAACAGATGAAGCCGTTCTGTTTAAGAAGAGTTTAAAACCTAGAGCAAGGACCAGAATTAACAGAGCAGTAGCTGTAGAGAAAACCAGGGCACAGAGCCAGCTCTTTCCCCGTGGATGCTGCATCCATCCATCTCCCTGCGCTCCCCTGTGCAGGTCCGCAAGAGGGAGCTGGATCCTGGCAGATGCCTTCAGCCGACCCCAGCAGCTCCAAGGGGCCAGAAGCGCTCCCTCCTCCCGCCCCAGCCTCCTTCTAAGGGGCAGATGACAGATCATCTATTTGAGCTGTCATCCATTAGAGCTGAGACCTGGCAAAACAAAGAATCAACTGAGAATTTCACAACTGCTTAGGAGTATCAAACTGAGCCCCATACAGCCCTATGCATCATAATGGTAAAATACTTCATAGAGCATTTGGCTAAGCTGCCGTAGAAGCCAAGGGCCCTCTTATTTCTGAAGTCAAAACAGCAAAATAAACTTTATAGACGTTTGAAGGAGTGTTTATATCTTTATATCCGTTCCCCCATACCAACAAGATTTAAACTGTTGTTTATACTAGACAACTGAGACTGGTAACTACATACTTAATATTTAGCACAGAAGCAGGGGTGTCTGTCCTTGCTGTCGCCGTCATCCCTGTTATCCCCAGGCACTCGGGTTTCTATTCCCAAAGACCACGAAAGGGAACAGCCCCAGCGCTGGACGCTGCAGCCAGGCAATGCTCTGCCCTGCGCCCAGCATTGTGCTCAACTCTTAGCAGCAGGCAACAGCACCGCTCCTCCCCTTCCCTCAGCCCACCAGCAACTGGCACCGCCAGTTTCTGTGCCTACTGTAGTTAAGTAAGTGCTGTTCTTCCCTCAGAGACCACAGGCCCCAGAAGCGCTCCCGCTGCCACCCAGCACAGGCTCTAGCAGGCGGTGGGTGTCGGGTGCGTTACTGGAGCCCAAACCAGGCGCAGGGCTGATCCGATCCAAACGACTGCACATCCAGCCACGGCACAGCCGCAATGACCTATGACATTATATTTCCTACCTTGCGTTCGCTGGCCGTAGTACACAGGCATACAATTAAAAGCAATTCAGTTGTATATAGGAAAAGCTAAGTGTTCGTTCACATTGCGCTGATTAATTTCCTAGAAACCAAGTTAAGCAGACTACTTCTAAATGTCATTAAGGAAAGAATTTGGAACTGTTGCTTTTCTGCTCTTGAAGAGGGAAGGCAGGAGGGGAGGCAGGGATGCAAGGGCAGCTACAGACACTGAGGGTGGCTGAATAAATCTGCGGAGCGATACGGGGTAGGGGGTGTTCAAGCTCCGTTATTACTCTTAGCGTAGCAATGACAGGAGGATAGAGACAGGCTCAGATTTGTCCCGCTCCCATCTCATCCTCCATAAAAATCGCTCCTTTGCCCCTGCCCCCCCCGCCCCTGGTGCCCGCTGGTTCAACACCCCCGCTGGAAGCAGCCGCGGCCATGGCCGCTCCCCTGCCAGCGCCGGGGAGCGGGGCCGGGGGGAGCCTGAGGGTGGGGAGGGTCCCGGGTGGCAGAACCGGCG
>VZZY01013729.1:0-40282 GCA_013400335.1 Eurystomus gularis
ATATCACACTATTGAATGCATAGTAGGAATTTTCTTTGTTGGCCCACCAAATGCATGGCACATCTCTCTGTAAAGGAGACATGCTGTTGTTAAGCCATTAGTGAGTTTCTATGTGCTGGGGAGTGAGGAACCTGGAAAACAGTGAGGCTCAACCAGAGGGCAATGTATCCCATATATCTTACATACCTATCTTAAGATGAGTAGGATCATTCTTTGAAAGTGCTTGTTCTTCACCATTGATTACAGGAGGAGCTTTAACAACTAACTATGCATAGCTACCTATTTCTTCTAATGCCATGTGAGAAAATTCCTGCTATGGGAATAATGGCTCTAAGTGCAGATAGCCTAATTCTGCCAAATGCTGGCAGTGCATCCAAAGTCACAATAAAGGCAAGGGAAATCCTTAGGAAATAGTTTGTCATCTAACATTGTATTTAAACAAATCATATAAATACTCTCACTGAAGTCAAGAGAACTATATGTGTGAGGAAGCATTTTTTCCTTAAACTAGTAGTATCCCACCCCAAGCATCTCAGAGGAATAAAAGAAATGTAATTACCCAATTATATGATACACTACCACAAGCAAATATTCCTTCTTGAGTCTGTTAACAAACTGTTTAAGCCACAAGATCAATATTGCTTTATCTTCATTATTGACTTAAAGTGTATATGAACATGCAAATAATACTCTGGATAATAAAATTATCAAGATCTTTCTCAAAATTAACAGTAGCATTTGCTGTGATGAACTCCTAGGGCAAAAAATATACTACTTCGCTAAGTGTTCTATTAAAAAAAAATAATGCTATTCTTTTTGATGCTACTTGCTATTTTTTCAAATTTCATTATTGAGGTTATGTTTTCAAGTTTTGACATACTAGAAAGTCTATCTGCTGTTCAGAGCTTTTCTCCTAAAGCAAATCCCTTTTACATAGTCCCAATAATACAAGCACAGACATTGTCATCCCTTTCTTGAATACCACCACATTTTCAGTTCTTTCTTGTCCTTCTATTATACTTTATAGCCCATGACTTTTTCCTTTCTAACAAGACCTAATTTGAGTTCACAAAAGCATCTGAAATAATTTCAGAAGTCCTGATCTTACTTTCTGTATGTTTCTATATTTTGAAACAGACACTTTTGTGATACTGGCCACATACTTGTGAAACCTAATTCAAAAGCCACGAGCCTTTTAAATGCTTGTCAGAATGGAGAAAATCACGTCGGCTTAGTTGTTACAGTTACTTTAGACTTCAACAGATAAATTGTTAACAATGGTTTACTAATTATTTCTTGGTTATTATATCAGTTACATTTTATGGTAGATCTACTATAAGGTATTGTATTTTTTTAGATATGATATACTGGTAAGTGGCTAAATCTTAGTTTCTTAATCAATTGAACTATCTCACATTGGAAAAACTAATTTTTGCCAACATTAAATGAGAGATGAACTTGAAAGTATTTGCAAAATTTGTCTAAATTTAGCTAATTCATTTTTTGTTGATGTTCCTCCTCTGAGGTAAACAGCCAGAGGAAGAGCATTTTCCTAGCAAACAGGAAAAGTAGATTCAACTGTGTCTTATAGGAAAGGATTTGTTCCCCTATCTGCTGTCCTGTTGAAGGCTGGTTCATCTACACAAGCTAGTGGTTACTCAGGTAAGGTTCCCTCATTGATTCTTGGTTAGAATTCTTGTCCATATAGCTGAATAGTTTTTGTACAAGACAGACATTGATTCTTGGCAGCAATTTGAACAGGCACTGACCTGTTTTGTAGGAAGTCAGTGAGGCTGTGAAGTCATTATTACCTCTTTGATGCCTGGCACAATAGCATTTTGCTGTTACATGAAAAAAGTTGCATGTGCAACAAAAGGAATCGAAGCTGTAAGGCTTGTAGTTTGCAGGATGGAAAGATGTCACACATCCCAGTGAATACTCTAACCACTCACTCATGAGGGATCAGCAGACTCTTTCAGAAATCTGGCCCCTTTTCTGGATTTTTTTTTTCCCACAAGCATGAAACAATATGGTTTTAGTGTTTCCTTTTATTAACAAGAAATTTGAAAGTATATTTTGTTTAATCTGAATTGTTTAGGTTTTGTTCAGATTAATTGAAAACATATAAAAGTGGAGTTTTTCTCTTCACAGATGGATTCACCTTAAAATATATTTCTGAGAGACTTGACCATTTAACTGTCCGATTCCTCTTTTATAGATCTGGCATGCAAACTAAACAAAAAGCTTACTCTCTGAAATGTCAAAGTTGATTTTTTTCTTTGCTTCTGAAAATAACCACTGTTTGACTTCTTCAAGCACAATATAGTTGCAACTTGATTGTGGAAACTGATCCACCTTGCAATCATCCACATATGCACACTCCCTTGGAAAATCTTTTCGGGGAAGCAAGAAGATGCCCTTACACAAACAAGAGAAATATTTATCTTTTTGCCACAAGATGATCAGCTAACTAGTGGATTTTCAGATCAAGATATTCCAAAATCAAAAATATGAGTAGGATCCAAACAGCTAGGCACAGCTGAAAAGCTTACAACCTCAGCCTAAACTCTTCTAAGTTTCCTGTGTTCAGTGTGATCAAGGAGAAAACTACTGTTTTTTTTACTCCAGAAAGAGTCTATCCTCACAAGTTTGTCACAGCAGTGTAAATCTGGTATGTCCAACATGATGACAGTGACATGAAACCAATAACAGTGCTTTGTATTTGATCACATGAATTTTGTTGCTGCAGAAGAGAACTGAGAGATACCCATCAGCCATTTGGGTAAGGCCCAGTATGAGTGTTTTTGGCTCAGCTGTTAGTTATGGAGGTTCAGAACAAGGATTCTGCTTGTTTAATATATAAAAGGGAAAGCATTATCACTACTTCTCTCTAAGAGAAAACATTTTTCCAAATGTCCGTTGCAGAAATGATCAAATGATACACTTGTTTTTCTTAGGTGCTCTGGAAGATCCTAGTTTTCAAAAACTGTGCTTGAAATATGTTGTGAGATGACAATTTCAGTCTGAGGGATCCGTTCCAGGTTGCACACACACCATCTGGTTTGAGCAGCCTACCTGACATGCTTGTTACCAACAAGTACCTTGTTAACAAGCTCCTATCTTTGGATAGGAGCTCTCTAAACCCAACGTATCTAGGAAAAAGAAGCTTATTAATAAAATTTTTCATGAGTGATGAGCAAATTACATATTGGTTTACAAACTGTTTTACAACCCTTACATTTAGATTATGAATGAACATAAAAATTAATACTAAATAAAATGGCAAAACTCCCTTTGATTTCACTTGAGTCTTACTCTGTTAGATGCTAAGGAAAAGGAGAGAGGAAAGGAGACTATGGCAAGGACAGAAATGTTGGAGTGATTAACTACAGTTATCTTAATTTGAAAATACAGAACTTATTTCCCACTTGTCTTGTCTGCCATTCTTTCTAACCACAGCATCCATGTGTACTTATTAAATACTTTTGGAACAGTAAATAATGCTTACAGTATGTCAAAGTCCATAGAATTCACTGAAAAGAATTATGCTGACCTCTAAGAACATTGGACTAGACTCAAAATCCTTAAGCAAAAATATTATTAATGTTGTAGAATCTGTATGTTTTCGTGGGGAAAGAGGGAAAGCAAAAGAGAAAGGAAAAAGGTGATTTTTGTACAGAATTTGTTGATGCCGTTTTTCTTTTACAAATAGCTCCACACAATAGAAGTACTTCATGAAGCACTAGAGTACTTCAGCATCTGCTGACATTCAAATAGGGTAGAAGGTTCCTGCATACATTGTTCCTGCTGACCATTTAAAGCTTCAGCACAAGTGATATAAATATTTCAGTAAATGAGAGGATCAGAGTAAAGAAAATCAACAAGTCAAAGAGACACCATATGGGCAAAGACACCCTTTTGTGTAAAGTTGTGTCATGGAGAGATATTTTAATGTGCAAGGAGGTGTTGAATGCTGTGCTTGAGGCAACAATGTGATACAGAAGCTGTTTCTATTTATATGGAACTATTTCAGTGCCTTCAGGACTGGAATAGTCATCCTGGGTTATGAAGGGCTGCTGACCCGGAAACGTATGAAAGACATTTCTGTTTGGAGAGCCCTTTTGAGAGGTTGCTCAAATTAGTTGACATCTTTCTGAAACAAGCAGCAGTTGTGTGTGCAAGTTGGGAGAAAATACCACATTTCAATCAATGCTTACTTTCTCATGGGAAGAAAGTGTGTGAACAGATCAGAAAGGCAGCACAGCCTTCACATCTGTGTCAGGGCAAATGAAGCTGGCAGTCAGGTGGCTCCCTTTCTCACAAAAGGAACGAGTAAGGTAATTACTGTTTAATATTTCCAACAGGATGTTTGAAGGGAGCATTTAATTATCCTGCCAACATCTATTCAAATAAACATTAGGGATTTAGAACATTTTTTGGAGTCACAGTCTTAAAAGGAATACCAAACATTCTGGGGCACTAAACCTCTTAGATCTTCCCTGTAATGTGGCATAGTAACATGTTTCTATTGACATTTTGCCTTTTACATGAAGTGTTGCCTGCCCTAGAGAACACAGCAGTGATGTATTCTGCTAAAGTGGCCTGTCTCCTCTTTCACCTTCCTGAATCCTGTCTTGAAGCCTTACTGAAGAAGCAATATTTTCAGTAAAGAACTCTGGGCCAGTAGCTGAGTGCATCTTTTTTGTTTTCAGCTAAAGGTCTTTTTAAGCAAAGTCATTGTTGAGAAATATTCTGAGCATTCTTTTCATGGGTTAAATCATGCTTCAAAATGCCATATTGGTGAAAATGCCAGCTGAAAATGAATATGAACACCTATTTGAAAAAAGTTAATACTTGTCTGCTTTACACATGTACTTGCACACATAAATATACATGTGTGTGGAATTTTTTTTAATAAAAGAAAAAAAATGTAGTGAATCTGTTGAAAGATGGTACAGAAGTTCTTTCATGAAACAGTAGCATCTTAGATCTAAAATGCAGACATCAGTCACCATTCTGTGATCACACTGTGAGTGAAGGAGCTCAGCAAGAAGATACTGTTTAGAATAGAGTTGTAAGTCTAACAGGAAAAAAAACCAAAAGAATCCAATGAAGAGAAAGGGGGTAAAGTTAGGCTGTGTGAGTAGGCACTGAGGAAAGCTGGCTGAGAGGTGCTTGGAAAAGAGGACTAACTCCTTCCAAGGAGTGGGGAACAATGACTGAGGGTATGATCTTCTGGTGGTTGATTTTCTTTTCGTAGCTGAAAACAAAAGAAATATTTGACTTACAGCTTTAATTCTTTTCATAATTGCAGCAACTATCTGACCTCTGATTTTTTTTCCTAACTGCCCAGACCAAACAAATTAACATTATCTTTGTTACTGTTAAAAGGATTTAGGCAGAGCAATAATCTAGGCTTTAATGGTAAAAATCAATATATCAAAACTCATTGTGATCCTCCCTCACAGTAGTCTAAGCATGAACTCATTTAGGGCTAGACTTAGTAATTTACATAAAATCACTGAAACTTCATAGTGTCTAAATTTAAAAAACCTAGAAAATGTCAGTATTAATGTGTCATTGATCTTAGACATCACTTTGGACTCTGATTTGCCAAATTTTTTCATGAATGAGAAATGACTTCACAAGTTAAGCACATCCAAAGGGACCTTGTCTAATAGTTAATGGAGATCCTAAAGAAAAGTCTGCCTCCTTCAGACAGCATTTGAGATCATGATTGATCTCAATGGGAGAGGAAAAAAAGGAGCAAGAAGAGCATAACAGTGAAGACCAGAAAAAGACTTGGAAATTATACAGTTCTTGTGTCTTCTGTTATTGTGTCTTCTCAGTATGTAAGGAAGTACAACATGGAGCTATATATGGTGGTGCTTGAGAACACCCTTCCTGAGCTCTCTGTCAGTCAGGCAAATATTCAGGATCCTTTTTCTAATAACTGAGTAGCCTCAAGGAGCCTTATATGTTCATTACAGTTCCATAAACAGCTGATGAGAAAAATGATGGACAACCAGGGAAAAATACATTAAAGGAACTACAGGAACTGTGGAGACCTCTGTAAAACTGCATGGCCTAGACATGAGCTCAAATCTGGACACTCATTTAAAAGTTCCTCTGAATTTTATAAATTTTGGCCTATGTTTGTATTTTAAGATCTTACTGGTGTTCTATGAGTTTTCTGTATAGTTCTGCAACAAGGAAGGTTATTCATGAATTATATAGTGGGTCTTGCATGTCCCCATAATATTAGATTTGCTCATCTCTCTCAAATTTTAAAATTAGTTTTAAGCTTATTTACCTGTGTAGGATGAATGATGTATGATGTTGTTTATTGTGGAAAGTCATTGTAGGATTTATATTAATTTCAAAAAGTTACGAGTAAAAGAGGCTCATTATTAATGAAGTGGAGTGGAAGTCCTTGTAAGTCAAGAATTCACTTGTGCAGTATCCTTGAAAACTCCCATTATGTACAGGTTAATAAGAACCACAGCCTTGAAATCATATGCATTTTCCCATTTGAAAAGGGTATTTCTAACACCCTTTTAACTCTTTTATTACTGAAATACCATACAATGCTGGAATATTGGACACCATCTGCAATTTTTTTGGTTTTGTGTTCTTTGAATGTGGCATGTGGTTTGAGTTTTCAAGCTTATTTCCTTTTGGTCTAATGAGCTTCTGAAAGTGATTAAATAGAAAAAAGACAGGTTAAGCCAATGACATTTTATCAGAGGAATCACTATCAAATCTAGTGCCTGAAAACTTTTTTGTACTTTCCAAAGATTTCTCAAAATAAAATATTTTCCTATTACTAGAGTAGTAATCAGAAAATCAAGATGTTGTTTGTCAGTCAGTTAAGACAAAATGCAAGCAATGATCAGAAAAAAAGTCCTTATATATTATACTCAGTTATCTTTTGTGTGTCTGGCACTCCATTCTGGCTGCCTGTTTTTGTTTTTATGCTAAACCCAATGAACCTCCTTCATGCATGTGGAAATTCTACCCAACTCAAACATCAGCTATTGTTTTGAAGAACTTTTTTAAAGAAATGGATTAAGTTTACTCAGGATACTTTAGCATTAGATCCAGACTCCACAGTTTAAAATGAGATCACAATCAATTCATGTTTTATGAAGTTGTAATAATATGATGGGTGAACAGCAACTGTCTTAGTAAATCAACTTTCAAAGTGCTACTGGTGCCACATATATGTTGATAGGGAAACGGTAGCTACTGAAGTTGAATGGGATATTACTAAGATGATGGATAACAGGACATTTACTATTGTTTTGTAGAGAGGCC
Source organism: Eurystomus gularis (assembly GCA_013400335.1). Taxonomy (NCBI): domain Eukaryota; kingdom Metazoa; phylum Chordata; class Aves; order Coraciiformes; family Coraciidae; genus Eurystomus; species Eurystomus gularis. Next base: position 7,318 of record VZZY01013729.1, read on the forward strand.
TTGATTCATCACCAGGGACTCACTGTGCAAGCACTACCCATGCCTCTGTCAGTAGAAGATTTTGGCTCAAAGGAAGCTCTAGATAGACTGCAAGTGAAGGACAGTGCAGTGGCATTGACCAGAACAACAAGCTAGCCTCTTGACAGTCAGATGTCTACCTGCGGGTTTTTTGAACTTTGTGTCCTGAAGTTATGTCCATTATGTTATTGTTTATTACATTTATGTAAAACCTGCTGTGCCCTAATACACAGAGATGATCAAAATACTGAGAAAAATAGGCAGTAAGTAAAAAAGATAAACAAATGGCTGACATTGCAAATATATTTTTTTCCCTCTGTGTCACCTTTAAAGCAAATGTCTTGGAATAAAGCAGTGAGCTTCAAAGACTATGTTCACAAGAACCGCTTTGGTGTCTCTTAGTGGGCTGTGTAGCTAAGTACTGGCCGTCTGAATTTGGGAACTGCACTCTTCATATCTCTGCCTGGAAGAAAGATGCATAGCTGTACTGTTCTTGAGCTTGCTGGAGACCACCCTGCTGTTGTTGAGAGACTGGGAATAATGTTGATCTCATTTATCTTTGCCATCTAGAAGATAGACACCTGGTTTAAGAGGTCATTTGGATGTTTTCAGTAGAGAAAGATACCTGCAGTAGAATCTTCACCCTATTCTAAGCCAGCCTTCTAAAAGACAAGGCCTAAATTGCCATTTAGAGGTCACTTTCTCTCTCTAACACCTGTGCAGACTACATTCCAATAATCTGTACTTTCCTTTACGTACCAAAAGTTAAGTGAGATGAATTTTTCCCTTGGTGACCAACTTCTCTGTATTTTTAGTTATCATTTTAAAAAGCTATTTCATAAGTTTCAGTTAAAATTGACACAGAAAAAACTTCACTCTTTGTATTATGTATCACTTATACACAGTAATATAGCTTTCACAATTTTTTAACTGAAATATCCTTTAATAATAAATATTTTTTTGCATGACTACAGCAAGTTGCAAAACATAAAATAAAAGTATAGCAAGTTAGCCATCTAAGTAAGAAACAAATAAGGACAGGGTTTTGCACAATGACGAGCAGAATGTTTGCCAAGGACATGAATATCAAGATAACATTACTTTCATACTGATTTATCCTCATTATATGTACCTTGGTTAATCATGCTAGATCTGCTATTACATGTCACTATATACGAGTGCAGCAAAAATTATTGTAAACAAAAGAGAAACAAACCACTGTCAAGGTGGAATGCCCAGCTCCCCAGCTCCAACTGACATTTTCTCTTCTGTTATAAAGACACTTATAAAATCTCTAAACTTTTTTCCTTGTTAAAAATAAATGTGAAACATTTTTGTAAAAATAAATCTCTGTCTCTAAATGTATTGATTCTTGTGTCTTATTTGTTTGAGGAGGAAAGTTTGAGGAATATTGTTCTTTAATTTAAAAACATGTGAACATGAAAGAATTAATAGATCTGTTGCCCTTTCCTTATGTCAAACATAAATTTAACTGTATGGTAACCAATAAAATGTAGTGCCCTTTGCTGAATTCCTATGCTCACACAAATATGTGTGATAGATTCCCTATCTAGGTTTCTGCCACAAATTTAGTAAGACACTTGTTTTTCATCAGTGTTTCCCTGTGAACTACTGCACGCATAAAAATGTTGACAGTAGCATGCTAGCAATGAAACCTCTGTGCTTCTGTTAACAAACCTGTCCTAATGAGTTAACCTATGGCTTTATTATCCACACTAATTTTCAAGCTGTAATTCTTTCCCTTGCTAGATTAATTCTTTTAGGAGCCATTTCTCTGGGTAAAGAAAGAACAAGCCTGAAGAAAAAGTAGCCTCTAGGACAGATTATATGTGATAAAGGTAAAAAAAAATGCAAAACTTAAACCAATGGTGACTTGCTAAAACAATGTCAAGTGACTGTTGGTAGCTGGACAAGATGGTGTAATCATAGATGGTATGCTTTAGGTGTGTGCCAAGGACATCCATAAAAATAATTTCTGGATAAAAGTAAAAATTTAATAAGCCTACTAGGAGACCCAAAACAAACTGCCTACATTTTATTTTTTCCTGTGCTACTGTAAGCATTGATTAGCCAACAATTCAGAAGAAATAAAAGGCAATCATTCATTTATGCAACAAGAAGCAGCCTGCACAGCTTATAGGCATAAAATACAGTTGGAGTCTAGACTGAAGAAAGGGTTAAATTAATCAGAAAATTCAATAATAGTTAAGAATTATTAGTGGACCTAGGATTCTGGCAAGGTTGTAAGCCCTAAAGATTATACAAGAAACTAAAAGCCACTTTCTAAGTATTGGAAGGAAGGAAGTTCTGTAGGCAAATTATTCAATAATTGCTGTTGAAGATTTTGTACCTTCTCCTGAGGCAGCTAGTTATGTCACTGTCATCTGAAGGATGAACCAGGATAAGCAAGATGAACTGTTGGTCTACCAGAAGTGAGTGCTTCTCTGGTGACATGTAGGGCAGTAAGATTTTACCAAAGCTAGCAAGGCTGCGGTGCAATTTCTAGCCTGTTGCTCAAATTGTGCTTTCTTGAATAGGGAACAGCAAACTCGTTCTAGTTTGTGAGTACACCCATGAACTCAGGAACTGAAGGTAAAGTGTTGGCTTGGACATGCTGAAGTCAATGGGATAACATTCAACGCCTCCAGTGCAGTTCTGATATCACATATGATATTAGTGATTGTTTACATCTGCTAGTACAGATACACATGGATATCCAAAACAATCTTGCATGATAACTATCTCAACAGTCAAAAGCCTGTAAAGTTTCATGTCTGTGTTACCTTCTCTACAGAAATAAAATTCCCTCCAGATAGCCCTTAGGGCTTTATTCACCCTTTCCTCTCTCTCCCACTTGTAATAGAAGATAAGTTGTCTGAATATCTCCTGATCGCATTCCACATACTTCTGTCAGCAGGAAAAGTAGAATTTAACAGAGAGCCCGGATACCAAGGGTGGTCAAACCCACCACTTCCAGGATTCAGGGATGATGGAAAAGAACCCCCTGCTTGTCCTCTAGGGTGACCTTCCATCTGAGCTGTCGGGTTATCACAGATCCATCTGTAAACAAAGGATAGCAGGTTCCCTGGGCAGTGTCAGGATCACACTCAGTGTGACACTGTGTTTGGATGTTCAAAGAATCCCTCTCTCTTTGCTTTCTTTTCTAGGCTTAATAAAGGAACTGCTAAAACCTATGTAGCCTGATAAGATGACAAGACAGTCTTTTAGTGTTATTGATTGTATACAAGAGGTGGAATGATGAATTATTTCCTATAATGCACTCTGAGTGGGTTTCATCTTTTTGAGAGATGTTCTTGAAATTCCTTATATGAATTCCATTTTTAAACTTCCTGCTGGAAAGAAAAGAGTCTTCATTAGGCCAAAGGGCTGGGGTAAGACAAATATCTTCTACCTGATAACAGAAGGGAGAGAACTTTCAGAGTACATGATGTGAGAGGAATAAAGATGTATAGCATATAAAATAAACTGTGGATTGTTATCATGAAAATGCTGTCAAAATGAACCAGGGGAACAAATTGTGTGCCTCTGAAGGCACTCCACATGTAATAAACTTCAACCTTTCACCACCTTCCTTTATGTGTGGTGGCACAGCTAGTTGGCTGATACTTTTTTCCGTACTAAAGTGAGAAACAATTACTCAGCAAAAGAAGTTCTACTAGCAGGCCACAAGCATTAGTATCATTTGTATACAGTCATGAGCAATATGCAGGATATTGTGCGTAGCTACCTTTTGTATATCTGTTCCTATATCTATCATATTCAATCTAATCAAAATGGCTGAGAAACCTAATCTCTTATGGGAACTTTATAAGGTTCCTGAAGAATAGTATCTTCTATATTTATTCCGTGTGAAATAAAATAAGTTCAGGCCTAGAACATAAACAACAGGTTTTGCAACAAAGCAATTGAGAAAAAGATCCCAAAAGAGTGCCATTTTTATAGATTCATTCTCTGGGCCTCAACTATAACCCAAAGATTGCTGCTAGGCTGGCTGTTGAGAAGAGCATCTGATATCAGTGGATAACCCAGCAGAACTACATGTAACTCTACAGTTCAAGTTTAAATAAATGTGTAAGGCATTAGATCTTCAAGCAGCATTTTTTGCTTGCTTTGGTGTAGCTGATCTTTGGACAGGGATCTGCGAGGGGTGAGGATTGCCTAGTTCCTTTAAAAAAAACTTATGCTCTTGCCATTACTGTCTCACTCATTTTAAACTTTGCAGCTTGACTGAAAATCTGTGAGGTACATAGAGGCTGTTGCTATGATTTTAGATATTGCAAGATATTTTTGATTATTCAGTGTTTAAAATAATGTTTGAAGAGCTTTTAGTAGGTTTGTGAGAGAGCAGCAAGACAGACTGAGAAGCTGTTGAGATCGAAGTCCACATGGAGACCAGTGACAAACGGTGTTCCTCAGGGCTCTGTTCTGGGTCCAGTGCTGTTCAACATCTTTGTCAGCGACATGGACAACGGCATTGAGTGCACCCTCACTAAGTTTGCCGACGATACCAAACTTTGTGGTGCCGTGGACTCACTTGAGGGAAGAGATGCCATCCAGAGGGACCTTGATAGGCTTGAGAAATGGGCCAGTGCAAACTGCATGAGCTTCAACAAGTCAAAATGCAAGGTCCTTCACCTGGGTCGGGCCAACCCTAGGCACAAATCCAAACTGGGTACAGAGTGGGTTGAGAGTAGCCCTGAAGAGAAGGATTTGGGAGTGTGGATAGATGAGAAGCTCAACATGAGCCGGCAGTGCGCTGGTGCAGCCCAGAAGGCCAACCGCATCCTGGGATGTATCAAGAGAAGCGTGGCCAGCAGGTGAAGAGAGGTGATTCTCCCCCTTTACTCTGCTCTTGTGAGACCCCACCTCGAATACTGCGTCCAGTTCTGGTGTCCCCACCAGAAGAGAGACATAGATCTGTTGGAGCGTGTTCAGAAGAGGGCCACAAAGATGATCCAAGGGCTGGAGCACCTTTGCTACGAGGACAGGCTGCGGGAGCTGGGGTTGTTCAGTCTTGAAAAGAGAAGACTTCGGGGGGACCTAATAGCTGCCTTCCAATACCTGAAGGGAACCTACAGGAAGGCTGGGGAGGGACTTTTTACAAGAGCGTCCACTGAAAGGACAAGGGGTAATGGGTTTAAGTTGAAGGAGAATAGATTTAGATTAGATCTTAGGAAGAAATTCTTCAGTACGAGGGTGGCAAGACTTTGGAATAAATTGCCTAGAGATGTTGTGGCTGCCCCCTCCCTGGAGGTGTTCAAGGCCAGGTTGGACAGAGCCTTGAGTAGCCTGATCTAGTTGAGAGGCGTCCCTGCCCATGACAGGGAGGTTGGATTAAATGATCTCTAAGGTCCCTTCCAACATAGGCCATTCTATGGTTCTATGATTCTATGTTCAAAGAGCGTCTAGGAACCCAGGCAACAGGGGAAGATGCAGATTGATCCAACCTGAGCTGTTTACTGAGCTCTGGCTCGTTGAAAATGTCTTAGAAACATCCTTGGGAATGAAACTATAATATATAGGTTTTTTCTAGAAGCAAGCATCAGAATTGCAAATCTCATTTTCACTAAAGCCTTCTTGCTCTCCTTTCTATGTAAATGGACAGACTATTTTTCCTTGACTAAACAGTACAAGGAAGTCTTGGTGTAAAAGTAAATCAGGTCAGGACACCTTTACAGAGAGAAAGATCCGTTAGGTGCAAAAGTAACTTTAGGAAAGCTTTGATGGGTTATGTTCACTAATACATTTAAGTTGCTTTAATAATTGCTTAGTCTAATTTAACTGCATGATGAAAGCTTCATTTACATATTGTTCCTGTTGCTCAGATGTCAAGGAGGTTATCTGGGACCTTCAGACACTTGATCAGAGTTTGCTGATGAAGCTTGACCTTGTTGTCTAAATCTGTCACCTCTCTGACTTTACCACCACCGTTGAAACTGCCAGCAATAATTTGTCTATAATGGTGGTTGCTTGGTGTTTTCTTTGTCAAACTTGTTTTTATTGACCCGCCCAATGTGAGGCACTGTCCCTCACTTACAGGTCAACCCAAAGTATTGTATACCAGTGAATATATCATGACAGAAGAAAATAAACACTAAGAGAGGAGGAAGTTCTGATAATTTTCACAGCCCATATGGAAACCCAGGCTCCTTGTAATCCCATTAAGCAACGACAGTGTGCAATGAGGGTGTGAGCACTGAGCTGTGGGGAGAGCTGCAACTCACCCCTCTAGGAAAGCTCTCTCATTGTATACCACTCTCATGATACAACTCAAACTAATGTACCCATAGACACAGTTCTGTCTGAAGTGGAGCCTGGCATAACTCATTATCAAAACATGATATTTGGTAATTTTTCTATTGTTTTTAGGTTTCTGTGCTACTTTCATGTTTCTTTAGTTTGGAGTATCATGTATTCACAACATTTATTCTTCACTGTTTAGAAGCATGGGACGCTGGTCCCATGAAGCAGGAAACTGCAAGGTTTGCTGACTTACTGATTAAAAATGCAAGCTGTCCTGGACCTTATAGTATGTCTTTCATAGTACAAAATTAAAGCCATAAAAGGCATGACGTTTTCCAGGTATTGCTCCTTGGTGGTGGCTGAAAGGTCCGATAATCGTATGGCTGGAGCACTGGACTGAAAACTGCATTGGGTCACCATGAACTTCCTTTTAATGGAAAAGTAAATCTCAGACCTCTTGATAATCCTGCAGACATGCTTCACATTTATTTATATATCTCAAGGGAGGGATCTAGCAATTACCACAGTATAAATTATACTAAATAAGTTATAGAAATCATCCAAGGCAACAGTTAGGATCAGAAAAGTTTAAGGAAACTAGAAGAAGAGATACCCTGTCCATCATCCTCCAGCACCTTCTTAGAGACTCATTCAATGAAGAGGAATAAAAAATTCTCACTACTATTACTTAAACAATTGTTTTGATTTACTGCTTCATCTCTGTGCCAAGGGAACTAATCATAATACCCTGTATAAATGTATATAAATTTATGTGTATAAATATATAACTTTATGAATGGACTTTCCTCTCCCCTCCAGTTTCTGTGTAGGATGAACATGCCACTTTTCTGTGGCTATGTCTGCATGCACAATAACTCAGTCACTGACTATGCAGTAGTGAAATACATTTTTCAGTAAGGACCTTTAACATTATTGTCATAGAACACATGAGAATCACAGAGAAAATATGGCAAATTTCAAAACTACTTTGAACTTGAAACTTGTTGGGTTTTTATTTTATTATTGAAGGTCATATCTGATTATTGAAGATCAATCCAAGCAGATTATATACTTTAATATACCATTAATATACTTTAAGAATAAATTATCACTCAAAAGGTAGCCCAGCTGAGTTGCACTTACCCTGAAATGAAAGCATTATGATAACATTTATATCAGCCAAGCACTTTTATATCTTTTCTTACCTGCTATGAAATCTAAAATATCTTAGTAAACTGGAAAAATCAGTTTTGACTGCTTTTTATCTGGAAATGCATCCATTTATTTTTTACTAAATGCTTCAGAACTGATGTGAATGAGAACAGCTCGTCTGAAGTTCACATCACTACAAAATAGTATTTGGGTCAATTAGTGAAGTATAAAAAAAAAACACTTTTAAGAGCATTTAAAAAACAGTTACCCATTCATTTATCTGCCAGCACGTAGGGTTCTGCATCAGATACCCCACCAACTAAGTCCTCAAACACTATAGAGATATACTTTGAACGTGGAGAGCTAGTTTCACTACACAGAGTGGCTAAAGTTCCAACACTAATGCCTGTATTTCCAAGGATTTTTTTAACCTACTTTTTTTGCATGAGTAAGGAATGAAAATATTAAATATTTACCTGTGCGATCTGAATTGAATGCATGTGCAAACTAGAATTTTTATAATCATACATCTTTTTTTTTCACTTTTCATAAGCTATTTAACTTCTTAGCTCCAAACAATATCACCATTTGAGTAAAGGATTATTGTAACTACTGTCAGATGCTCCAATGGGAATCATATTTGTTAGCCTAAAATTGGAAATATTTCTTCATTAGTGAGGGAAACCTCCATTTTATGGGTATGTATTAAAACAATACCCACTTTTTTTGGTCTTTTTGATAAAAGTGTAGTGTTTTAAAAGTAGAACTGTTGAGGAGAGTCATGGTTTTGAGAAGATCTGGACTCAGTACCTGAACTGTCAAAAAGCATTCTTGGACTCAGGATAGGTGACTCATCTTCACAGCCTGGAAGTGGAGGTACTGAGTCAGCTGTTGGCTGGGAACACTGTTGTTGACCAGAAAGATCCAGACAGGATTTCTCCCTTTAATGACAAATCTGAAGCATTTAGACACAGCCCCAACAATGCCCCACAGACAATAGAGGAGCTTCTGTGACAAACTGACATTTTGAGCTGTGCACAATAAACAGAATTGACCCTGGAAATGATCAGAGAGACTGTAGATATGGGAGTGCAAGGAAGTGAAAGGATGTGGGTGTTATTCTCTTTGCTGCAAGTATTGCAGAGGAGTCACAACTCAAATGGAGGAGGAAGCCTGGGCAGCAAGGGCATCATCCTGTGCAATGATTATATATTTGTGGTTTATGCACAGTACCCATATGGCCCAGAACCTCACTTTGGATACTGATCTCTTTTGTGAGCTGTGCAAAGGCATGTCTTTGCCTTTGGTGACAAAGGCAAAGGTGAGACAAGAAACTATACCAGTGCACAGAAAACACTGTGATGTGTTTGGTGCAGAGAGACTTATAAAACCTGTCAGACAGGAATACTCAAAGCTACATGTAGTTTTGTGTCTTTATAGGGCACAGCTGATTTCCTCTGGCTGCATTTATGCTGCATTCCATAATCTTTGAACTTACTGTGCATCCTATCATCCATCTTTACCACAAGTTCTTCCTTGTTGTGTTCAGTACCAAGCAGTGAGCTAGTAACCAGTGCCTTCCAGCCCATAAGTGCACCTCCTAGTAGGTGTTACAATATAAATTAACACATCAACTGTGTTATGAGCTTCCCATTACATTGCATTTCCCGGCTAAAAAGTAATAGATATGAAAGATCTTAATTAAGAAAGGTAAAACTTTATGTTCTATCATGTTTCATTGGTAGTTTCCATATAAAAATCTGAATTTCATGCCTCTGATCACAACTTCAGCCACAAGCAGGCTAATTTCTTTCAGTGATGGAAAGGGAGACTTGCAATAAAATTAAGATTAACAAGTTTAATTCAACTAGTCTGGTTTTATTTCCATGTGGACCAACAATCTTTCCTTCTCCTATCTATTACAGCAGCAGTATCACTGGAAGCATTGATGAATCAACACTTGGGTGGCGTATTCAGTAGCCGTTGACAGGTGGTGGGAAATATAACACACCATAGTTCAACAGGTGCAGAAAAGTTGTGAGACTGAAAGACAGGAAAATAACCAGAATCTTGGTATTACTTCTGTATCTTGCATGCCCTGTCTAACTTTTCTGTTAGTAATAATCTTTATACACAGAATGAAATACCAGAAGGTGACTGTTTGATTTATATACTCTCCCTTCTGCACAATTGTGTGGCATCTGGGGCTTCTTGGAAATGAATATTTTGATCAATGAACCACTCAACGTCTCTCAGGTTTCTCGTCTTAATCTGTGGAACAAAAACACACCCAATACCAAAACCACATATGGAAAAATGCATATATATCCCCTGTATTTGCCCAGTTACTCCAAACCTAGTAATAAAAATGTAAAAAAATGCACTGAGAAAAGCTAGATATAGTCATTAAGACTAATGCTTGTATTAATTATACACAGTTCCTGATATTATAGGGCTGGCCCCTTTACTTTCAAAATTTGCTGACTGAATGGGTTATTCACCTTGAGACCAAGCCTTTTTGGAGATTCTAGCATAAGAAGCCCAGCTGAAGAATATATTAAGAAAGGTAAGAAAAAAAAATAAAATTTAGGCATCATTCAGCTTCCCAAAGAAGTGGAGAGCCTGTGTGACTGCATGATCAGAAAATGTGTTCATCATCTTTATATTTGTTCTGACAGAAAAAAATATTCACCTCCTTTATGCACAAGAATTGCATATTTTGCGTATGGAGTTCTTAGAACCAATACATCAAGCTGTATTTGCAAATCCTAAATAAGAAGTGCTATTCCAGGCTAAGTACAAAACAAAAAACAGCCTCAGGCAAGAACAAACAATTTGCTTTGGAAACAGTGACCCTGACTTGCCTGAACATTTTTATATTTCTTTCCTGGTGATCAGACAAGTGAATGACCCAGCCAGTTAGAATATAGGCATGGCTATGTACTAAGGGCTAGCATAGCTTTGTGAGAAAATAACATCTTCTGCAGTAACAAGATAATAGAATAACTATTCTGTTGACTATTGATGGCAACGTGCTCCTAGATGTCACTCAGATGCTTTGAAAATGTTATTTTAAGGTCCTGAGTCAGTTTTTTAGTAGAAATGGAATGCTTCCCTGTGCTAAGGACAACCACTTTTTAACATAATATTTCTTCATGCCCATTCTTCAGGGCTGCACTGACTTTTATCAGTGTGTTGGTATTGCCCTTGGTGCCTTTAGGGTGCCTTTGTGACTCATATCAATCCATTGAAACATTCCCATATCCAGTTAATCTGTAAAATGAGGGAAATAATACTTATTTTTCCATGTCATTATTTTTATTTGTAGTGTGAGAGATCAAGAAACAGTTATTCAAAAGTATATGATTACTCTTTGCTTAAATTTATGAAATCACCAGGTGGCTAAGCACATGAAACTGAGGAAGATTGTATTCATTCTGTATTCATTCTGCATACAGCTTTTTGTAGCAGCTCAAACAACACGCAGACATTTTTCAGGCTCAGGACTGTCCATAAAGCTTTTAAAATACTTTTTACTTGTATAGAAATCCCAATAAAATTTAAAAAGAGACGAATCAGTCCAAGACTTCTTCCGTTGTTCAGTGCCATTTATTATGAGTTCTCCCCAATATTATATCTTGTAAAAAACCTGCAGAAACTGCAGAAAATTTCTTGCACCAGAAGTGGGATGTCAAAATATCATGCAGATTTGGCAAGAACAGGTCTTTCTTGGATGCATTTACGCTTGCAAAACATCAGTTCTGATGTACAATTTGCCCATTCCTGCTTTCTACAGTATTTATTGACAACCTGCCCAGTTCCTGAAGCAATAGTTTCTTTATTTCAAATTTATAACTGTGACAGATTTCCAGTGTGCATAATAATCATGGCTCATCTCTTTTCCTCTTCTCCTGCAAATTTTTTTGGAGAGGGAATGCACTGGTTTGGTTCTGCTGATTTATGTGCTACTTTGTTCTTTATCTGTTTGCACTTCACCAGTAAAATAACATCGTGCTATCATTTCCAGGGTTCACAGGACCCTGTCAACACTTAGCAGTCAAAGGTCAACCAACTTCACGACTCATGGTTAAATAGGTTGAAAAATCTCACCTAGTATTAACCCTCAATACATCAAATGAAGAAAAATGGTAGTGGCATCACTAATAAAATAACATTACCATTACCATACAGTAGACTATTTTTGCTGTAGCACACTGGCAATACAGTTGTTGAGACATGACTGTCCTTGAGATGCCCAGTTCTAGGAGTAGACGATGAAACTTGTGTTCCTGATTTGCACTGATTTATGTTTTGCTTTGTTCTTTATCTGTTTATAAGTATCCAGGAGAACCATCCACATGTTGCTATCTTTCTTTCATCTTCTGAGCTGTCTGCGACCAGTTCATCTTTCCCTGACACTATCTCTCTGCCCTGTAAACCCTTCAGTGTATGTTTCCCACACTCATTTACAAATTCACAGAATTCTGGCAATACTTCACAGCCAAGCAGCAACAAATTTTCCTTAAAAAGTATAAGTAAATCCACCTGATTTCACTTAGTGAATACTCTTATTTTTGTATAATAGACCTACACAGAGATGGCAAACACTTGGCTGTATTGAAGACCAAAACTTCACTGGGAATTTTGTTTTCAGTTATTTGTGCCATTTCTATTCCAAAGTTTCATGGCTCATCCAAACAGATGTTGTTATGCTGAAAAAGTTATTTCAAACGTATAATAATCTATGTGAAAGTGTAGATACTATGTTATCGAGAACATCTTTTCCTCTTATTCTGATCACTAAAAGAATTTTGAAGTTTTTTATCTAACTAGTTTTAATCTAACTAGTTTTACCTTTCAGTTTTTAGTTTTTATTCCTGCCTTTCCATCATTTGTCTTTTAAACTGGAAAAACTTGGGAAGGGTGAGACAAAAGGAAAAGAGAGGGAAACAAAGCAAGACATTACTGCATATTTGTCTAAATAATGAAATGTTTTAAAATTCTCAGTACATTTTAAAAATAGTATCAGAAAATAGGTCACAGAAAAAAAGAATGTCAGGCATTTTCAAGAAAAGTACATTTTGTTGTAAACATTTAGAATGGTGCAGGTCAAAATATCCAGGCTCCATTCACGGTGCTAAGAAATAGTTTTAATATCCACTATTGACCAAGGCTTGTCTCTCTCACACATAGGCAGTTTCAAAGAGAGCTGGTCTCAGGCTGTTGCTAAGAATAACAGCCTGTTGCTCAGGCTGTGGGAATAACACAGGAAGGGAAAGGATCAATGGGCTGAACAGAAGCCAACCAGCTGATAGCTGACTAGCAGCTTTGAAGTGTTCTCTGAAATCAATACTGTTTGGATGACTGACAGTATGTGAACTCAGTGGATAACTGTGTGGCTGCAGTGCTACTGGTAGCTGAAGGCTCTCCATGTAGACATCCTATGATGATATTCCAGAGGATAAGTCTCTAGGCCGTGATAGTTCACCATGAACAGGCAACAGTATTTTACATAAAGGAAAGAGAAATATCTGAAGAGTTTTCCAACACGAAAACTTCTTGACAATTAAAGATTAAATATGGCAAAGCAAGCAGCTTTAGGTATTATTTCTGACAGATATCTCCACTGCTTAAAAATTAAAGAATGAAAATCCTACTGAAGTAACTCACAACTATAAAATCATACTTGATCCTTTAAAGTGTCTTCATTTCCAGAATAAGGCACTTGGTTCTGAATGACTTATTTATTCCTCGTAACATGCTGGACTACAATGACCTGCCTTGTAATTTATGTTTTGATTGTTCTGCCAGTCCTTCCCCACACTCTCCCATTTTTATGCTTACCAACCTGCAAATGTCAATATTTGAATTCTAAGGCTTTGGAATATTAAGGATGTGCAAAAATGTAGTGAATTTGTCTCTTCAGATTTGCATGCATGGGCTGAGAAGGCCAATAAGCCATTAAGTCATTCTTTAAAACTCCCACAGTGTGGGAAATTCATTGGTGACAAACGTCAGCATGATATTTGAGACACATTCAGACTCTGTTATGAAACTCCTGTTCCTCTAAGGGCTGTATGAGACTTCTTAGCATTGCTAATGCTCTATAGCCTTCATTATCTGCCCAGTCATTCCCTCTTTCTGTCGCTGCTGTCTTTTCTTACATAAAATTATCTACAAATACTACCAAAAAAAGGCATTGCCAGTCAAACTGGCACGACACAGTTTATCTGTAAGAGATAGTGGTAGGTATTATAATAATTTAGTGTGTGGTGCTTTCACCTTTCGTTGCATTTATACACTCATACTTGCATGGCATTTTCAATGAATCAACGGGATTATTTTGCCAATGGAACTACCGCATAGCTATGTACATATAAGGACTTCTGGGCACCTAATTCAGCACTGTGAATTCCTATACGGAGTAAAACTGATGATTTGACACTGCTATATTGGTCTTGATTTCAGCAGTAAATGCTAAGCAGCTACTCAAGCAATGTTACTAGTATTTCATATAGAAACCAACAATAGTTATCTGTGTTCACTCCTCCTTCCCACCTGAATGAGCAACCTAGGTTTAAATTTTAACATTCATTATCTGTCCTAGACTTATAAATCTTGTCCTTATTGAAACCTGTGCTCATATTTCAGTTGTCCACAGGTCAAGATTTCAGCTGGAGAATCTTGCACTGGTGCAACTATGAATCTGGTCATTATTTTTTTCTGTTAACAGCCATGTGCAATGTAAATGAGACCTGAACAAAAGCAGGACCAAAAGCAAGCATGGAGTGTATTACACTGGAAACCCTGAGAGCAGGTAAAATCTATCTGGTAAGGCAGGTTAATACTACACTGACAGTAAATGTATGGAATCCTCACCAAAAAAAACCCAACAAACCAACAACAAAACAACCATGAATATCCCATAGAACTGATTTTCAATTACACTTAGAATACAATCTTAAATCAGGAAATCTATGTTTAGTATCTATATTAATGAATATTAGAGCTTGTTGCAGTGATTTGTTTATATCAAGAAATTTGTTTGGCAGTGAAATCACAAAAAAGTCACACGATATTCTAGGAAAATCCCTTTCTGCAACCTAAATCTACTGACCAAAGAACAAGGCTATGCCTCATTCTTTACATAGCTGGCCATGTAGGGTGAAGGTTCAGTACTTATACTGATAGCTTGCAAACAATGTGCATAGCAGATTTGTTTGCGTAACGGAACCATTAAACAATTCTCAGCTCTGAGTGAATTAACATGAACCAATCTGTTCATAAACAATATCATAGCCTTTATATATATTTTCTGTTTTAAAACAGACCTCTTCCCTCTGCCCTGTTTATGCAGCCATGCTATTATGCAACTAAGTCATTAACTGATGGCCAAGCAGACATATGGTACACTTGGTCATGTGCTTGCATCTGAAAAACTGAGATCATTTTTGCTTGAATACTGTCTAAAATAATAATTAAAAAATAATAGAAGAACTTTCCATGAAGTGGGAGGCAAAATCATTAAACTCAACATTCTGTATCTAGACAGGCCTTTAATGATCAGTACAAAGGCCTCTCAGTTGCCTTTTGAACTGCAATCCTTAACCCCTCAGAGGCTCTGAATTTGAGAATAACCCAAGGGATGAAATCTTGTGTGATTCAGGGTCCCACACAATGCAGCGTTAGCAAGGCCAGCTTAATGTTTATGTCTGCATGTGCATTTTCTGTTTTCTACTTCTACCAAGTGAGCAGTGGCAAATGACAATTTAGAAAGAAAATACAGTTTTTCAAGGCAGTAAAATCAAATCACATGCACCATTAAAAAGCAGACAATTACCATTCCAGAAACATGTTGGTCCGTTTCTGGATGTTTCATCCTTATTGCTTGCAACAAAACCAAAAAAGCAACTCCTACTTATTGCCGACATCTCTGAGAAATACCTCTGTGACCTTTTGGCTCATTCTAATTTAATGACTTTCAGCATCCTAAGGCTAGTGATGTTGACACACTTTTTTTCTTATTGTTCTACAGAGTTAAACTGCAGATTACTTTTGGCCAAATGAACAAATGCAACTTTCATACAGTTCTAGATGTCCAGACCAGAAAAGATGTTAGAGAAATCTGAGTTATGCCAGGTTTATGTATGACTGTTAATTTTTTTTTTAAAGACTGTTGATGACTTCCTAAGTTTTCAGAAAGGAGGAAGGTCTTCATACAAATATATACATCATGTTCATATGCAGAACTTGCTCTGTGGAGCTATCACTCCTAAGTTATTACCCCTCTTGATTACTGAGAACAGACAATCTTTTATGGGGAAGTTGGTTGCAATATTAGTTAGGAACTTTTCTGATGGGCAACATGTATTCTTGATAATTCAAAATTACTTGAAAAGTGTTAGAACAAGGTCCATTATACAGGTAAGATGTAAACAATCATCACTAATTTATGAAGATTATGTCTGAGGAAATTTGTGGGAAATGTTATATAGTTCCAACACAACAAAATATTAGTGAGTGCTAGATCCCAAGATATGGAAATTATGGTGTGCAGGCTCATGAAGAGCTCATTGTGCAGTGTAACCTGAACACTGGCAGAGGAAATTAGAGTGGTGCATCAAAATTTGGTGATCAGCAAAGGCTGCAGACAAAGCTTTGATGGAATTACAAATAAGGTGAACCTTAAGTCAGATACAATAACCCGAGTAACTGTGAGGTGCATTTGTCTCTCTTCCAAACATACTTAGAAATTTGGTAGCAAGGCTACAGTTAAAATAATCTTTTCTACTAGAGTCTCTTAGACCTATATAAGAATTAAATAAATTAATTAATTTTAAAAATGAATTTACTTAAAGACTTTTTGAAAATGTTTTAGGACATACTTTCCAGGCACAAGCATGTACTTTTATTACTAAGAAAATACTTTCAATTCTTGCTCTCTGAAGGACTGTAGATGATACAATGAACTTTCCTTAAACAAAAGCCTGTTTTGTGGCCTAGCAAGAGAACAGAAATACTCTGCTGCTTCCATGAAAGTGAAGGAGTCCAAACACAGCAAAAATTACAATAAACAGTTCACTAAGGGAAGAAAATGAAAATGAAATAATTCACTTCTATCTTTTCAGTTATAGAAAGTTACAAAAGCTCTTGGTGAATAAATTTAGTGGAGAAGTGTAATACCACATTTAATCACAATATCTTAATTTCTGAGAAAAATCTCACCTGGGACCAGTACACCAGATAGGCAACATATTCAACACTGATATTTAAAACATATACTTATTTCAAAATCTACAGAACTGATTTTAAGTGTCCAGCTCCAGAGTGTTGTGTGAATAGAAAAGCTAGAATTTTAGTCACATTGTGAAAACTTCTGTTAAAATTCAAAGCAGAAACGCTACATGTGGTTTGAGTGTACAGTACCCATTTCAGCCATGAACTGCAGAATACACAGCTTCATCTGTTACAAACTCCTTGTCAGCTCATTGACGTCAGTTCAGGAGTATTGTGGTTCATTTTGCCAAAAGAAATGTCAGCTGTTTTCTGAAGCAAGGAAGTTGATAAAAATTATTTTGGTGGCAATAACAGCAAGGCTGTAAGTGAGCATAGATTCAGCATCAAGCATTTTTGCAAAACATGGCTTCGGTCCACAATAGGACAATCAAGACTGAACTGGAGTATGATTTGACATGTACACAAGGACAAAACAGATGCCTAACAGCTTACATATGGTGCAGAATTCTTTTAAGAAAATCAGAGGGAGGATGTTGTTTGCAACTTTTCAGATTTAGAAAGCAAGTGTTTAAAATCAATTAGAAAAAAAATAATGCTTTCAGAATATTTTGTGACTGTGATTTAATTTTCCACTTTAAAAAGAAGACAAGTGAAATAGGCATTTTTTCAATTGATAGTATCATTCATGCTTTGAGAAGCAGAGAACTAAAGCCCCAATAAATTCTCTATGGTTTATTCTTATGGTCACTCCCTTACAGTAAAAAAATACTTTTATAATTCTCTAGATGTCACATCCGAAAATGACACATTTCAGTAATAAATTTATTATTAGAAAATCTCATAGCATTAAGATGTGGGTGGAAACATAGTGACCAAGGATGAGGAAAAGGCTGAGGTACTGAATGCCTTCTTTGCCTCAGTCTTTCATAGTAAGACAGTTGTTTTCTGAGTGCCCAGCCCTCTGAGCTGGACGACAGGGATGAGGATCAGAATGAAGCCCCCATAATCCAAGAAGAAATGGTCAGTGACCCCCTACACCACTTAGACACACACAGGTCTATGGGGCCAGGTGGGATCCACCCAAGGGTACTGAAGGAGCTGGCAGAAGTGTGTACCAAGTCACTTTCCATCATTTATAAGCAGTCCTGGCTAACCAGGGAGGTGCCAGTTGACTGGAGGTTAGCAAATGTGACACCCATCTACAAAAAGGACCAGAATGAGGATCTGAGGAACTACAGGCCTGTCAGTCTGACCTTGATGTCAGGAAAGGTTAAGGAAACAGATCATCTTGAGTGCCATCACAAGGCACATATAGGACAACCAGGTTATCAAGCCCAGGGTTTATGAAAGGCAGGTCCTGCTGGACTAACCTGATCTCCTTCTATGTCAAGGTGACCCACTTAGTGGATGAGGGAAATGCTGTGGATAGACTGTGTTGTTTACCTGGATTGTAGTAAAGCTTTTGACACTGTTTCCCACAGCATTCTCCTGGAAATACTTGCTCATGGCTTGGACAGGTATACACTTCACTGGATAAAAAAGCTGGCTGGATGGCTGGGCCTAAAGAGTGGTGGTGAATGGAGTTAAATCCAGTTGGTGGCTGGTCACAAGTGGTGTTCCCAGGGCTCAGTACTGGGGCCAGTTCTGTTTAATGCCTTTGTCAATTATCTGGATGAGGAGATTGAGTGAGCTCTCAGTAATCATCATCACAAGATGATTCTACAAAATGTCACATCCCTGTTTGATATCTGGAGAACACTGGCGTGATGTAAGTTTAAGAGCTTACATTTAGCCACATAATGATGCCCACAAATAGAGCAGGAACTGAACATAACTTTCCTGAATCACATTCTGTTCACTACACAAGACCAAAGGTAATCTCAAATTCCTAAAGACTCTTTACACCAACTAACAAATCACTGACTCGTCAATATTGAAAGCACTATTTCCTTAGAAGTAATGTGATCTGTGTACGTACATCTCACATACATTTTTGTTTGGGTAAATCTCTGTGGCCTGAGGATTCCCAACATATGATTTACCTCTTCACTGATAATTGGTTTATTACAATGTAGAGCTGTCTAAAGTATAATTAATGCAGAATAATCCTCGTAAACCTCCTTTCTGGACATGTCAGAGTAGGCCAAGACTAGACTATATCTATTATTACAGCCATGTGAGTGGCCTTTCCCAAGGCACACACAACACTGAGGTACATACTAGCATACTGTAGGGAGAAGTTAATTTATTACATATTTAGAAAATCACTGCAGTTCCTGAACATCAGAAGATGTTTGCTGGCTTACACATGGGGCTTGGGGCTTTATTTATAAGTTAGAAGATTTTTCATAAACATAGCTACAAAACCAAATATGCTACACTATAGTTCCCAGAATGTGTGAAACTGTGAATGAGATAGAAAGAGGAACTGGATAAGCGAGACAATACCTTTAGGTTAGATGCATATTCCAGTTAAAATCAGAGAATGATTTTTTAAGTAACAGCTATTGATACTGTGTATTATTTAGCACTGATCCCTTTGAAACCACCTCTCCAGAGTATTATTGCCATGTTAAATTATCTCCCGTATTCAGAATCATCTAATAAGACATTAGAGATATCTAGCTGGAAGTTAGAGCATGGAAAAGAGAATGGTGTGTATTTTATAAGTGTCTTATGCAAAGAACGAGGCTCATTCTCTTTTTGGTGCTTGTCAGAAGCACGAAGCACACTAGGTTCCCCTGTTTTGATAGCCATTGAGCTCTTATGGACTACTTACCTTATAAATTCATGTTTCTACAAATTCTTGTGGGAGAAGTCATAACTCTTCCCTTCTGCACGCAAGCTTTCTGCCATTTATATTATTATTTCCTTCAGGAAATTCTAATTTTGTACTACACAGTCCATGAGAATGAAGGCAAGTCAGTGCAAAACCAGGGAATACAGCATTAGTGTTACCTTTACTCTCAATAGAGGAGTAAAATACTCAGATCCATCACTCAGATCACTTTCTATAGTGTACTGATATATTTTCCTGTTGTCTTTCTAGCTCATTTTTACTGACATTTACTCAGTTACCAGGCTTCACCACTTCTTCTGTTTATTTGCATTTAATTTTAAATAAATATTCTTTATTTCCCTGAATGGTGGGAAGTTTGTTGTTTAAATTAATAGAATTTAAGAGCTGCAGCCACCGGAACCTTTACTAATAGTGTACTTTAGTCAAGTGAGAAATTTAACACATTTCTCAGTAAATATCTAGATCGTTAATTATTCTTATAGTTAAAAAAAACCTTGTTTCTGGTTTCTAGTTTGAATCTGCTTCACCTTGCTTTTATCTGGATCTTGTCAGGTTTATTATATTCTCCTAGTTCTGCACAGTGTTCTTGTCACCGCTACCTTTAGCTGCCATTTCCCTCTCTTTCAGCCATATAAGACAGGTAACCACTGAATAAAGCTGGTAGCCATAAGAAATATGTGTTATTGTGTGACCTACTAATTGTAGATTGCTATGTATATGCATGAATTCCTGCACACAAATGCATACATGTAAACAGGGAACACTGCACATACGTACTCAAAAGTGTCACTGAAGGAAAGAAATTGACCTTGTGGCAATGCCAGCAGATCCAATAGTTAGAGGAAGAAACACAAGACCAATGCATGTGGCCTACAGGACAAAAAATGTACTGGTTGGGGATATTATTAAAACAAGTACCTCAATGACTGCAAAGTGTGTGACAACATGAATATCATGTTTTTTTCATTATATAGATATGGGATATGGTATATACCCAGAACTCTCTTGGTTTGTTTAGTGCTGACACTTTTCTATATGTATTTGCTTTAGTTGTTGTTTTGTTATTCTGGAGAGGACATGAAGGAAGCTCAGTAACGCAGAAAATGTAGAACATATTGTCCTAAAATCTCCCTCATTATTAAAACTACAGAGAGAAGTAAAGGAAATCGGAGCCTCAAAACACAGCTGAAAGAACTGAAAGTTTAATTCAACCACGAGTGAATTGCACTCCCACACATGTACAGCGCCAGACAATAGGCTGATTCAAGACAATGAATGCACAGGAAAAAAGTCACTATTCTTCCTTTTCTCTCTGCAATGCTAATTCTTTTCCTCAGATTGAATGCCTGAAAAACAGATCCAGTGTTGAAATCCTTTCTTTCGTGGTTGTTACCATGAAATATACTATTATATCACTTTGACTTCATCTTGACTCTGAATATATACTTTTTCTTTACAAACATATACATCATCAAAATTCATCTGCTGCGTGAATTGGTATTCTGAATGTGTCACTCTATAAAGACACTCACTGAGAGATGAGGAATACAACTTCCTGATGATACCACTATCTTATATCAGCCAAAATATGAAAGATCTGCTGTAAAGAATGTGTAACAAGATGCCAGCATTTTTCATAAAAGCATCCTAAAGCCTTTTTATATACAAGATAAAGGAATCAGTTATTAGTCTATTATTTTAAAAATCTTACATACATAACAATCGAGGCCAGACTGTGCTACGTTGTTATCTACAAGAAACCAGGTTTGCCATGCAGTCTGATCTTTACCTAGCATCCTTTGGTGTGTCCTAAGTAACAGACAGTTTAAGGCATATGTATCTTCTTAGTACACCTGCCAGACTGATACCTCTAGCTTTTTTCCTTATTTCTGACTGGCTGGGATTAATTATTCTTCCTTCAACCACATGAGAGTGTTTCCAAGCCAACCATTGAGTTTCCTTCTCGAGGCAGTGGGGAAATATGAGCACCTCGGGAGGATGACTTGTCTCAGGTCGCCATATTAGGTGTGCAAAATACAAGGGACTGTTGGCCTTTGGAGATGCTTATCTCTTCCCACTGGCTAGAAAAGGAGCTTGCTTTGACAAAGCAGATAAAAGTATCTGACAGAAGTTAGATGAAAGCAATCCCAGACATATGGACCTAATTGGCCTCTCTCTATGTATTATAACATGTCACACTGGCCAGGACTCTATTGATGGCTTATTGTGTGAAGCACACCACAAAAGCAGAAGTCCCTGTCCTGCAAAGCTTACATTAGTAGATCCCTTCATGTATGTGCTATCTTGACACACATAAAGTGTCATAAGCCTAGCTAGGCACAATCTTCTTAATTCCCCCTTTGGGAAGCTTAATTTATTATCATTTTTCTTGGCTTTCTGACATAAAAGAAAGGTAGCAACACCTTTCAAGTAAGCAAGGAAGGGTTGGCTCTGATCTGATGAAGTGGCAGCCTATTCTTTACTTCAGTTTCTCAATTTGGGCATAAACCACGGGTACAGTTTAGCAGCAGGAAGCAAACAGCTCTAAGTTAGAGAAGTGAAGGAAAAATATGCAAAATATTATGTATTTTGCACATGCTCACATGCATGTTTACTTACTGTCTATTATTTCTGAGATTTCCAATGGGAACAAATTCAGTAATTGCTCAAAATAATAATGGAAGAATATCATTTTAGCCTAGAAAGTGAAGAATACTACAGTTTTACTGGGAAGTTAATATAAGGTGAACAATAAGAAAAGCAAATTAAAATCAGCTATAAATTGATGTATTGTTGTGTTCCCTCTTCCCCCCAACTCAAAGAACAGATCACCATATGGTCTTTTTATAAATATTTCGGAAGTAAAATGACTTCTGGAAAGGATTGGAGTCTGAGATATGCACAGTTATCAGCATTTTAGAAGATCCAATTTGAAACATCTGCTAACTCTTGAAAGAGTTATGTTGAAACAAAAACCCATCCTTATTTAGGAGAGTTGTATGCTCAGAGTTTTATATTCTCCCCTCTTTTCTGCAAGGATAACGCGAAGACGAGAGAGCCGCACAAGCATTTTGCTTCCATCTTTTCCAGGTCTAAGATTTAAAGCTTTATGGTGAGGAAAATCAAGATGACAGATGCAAAGAGACAGTAAATTACTGACACACTCCTCTTCAATCATGCTTTGAAGTGCTAAAGAATTCAGACCAAATCTCAACCATGAAAGCTTTGTAAAAGGCAAGATGCAATTTACTAGGCCAGTGGAAAGTAACAGATATATTTTTAAAGAATGTATTTTTTAAAATCTCGGGATTTGGGACAAGACAAAAAATTTTGAAAACAGTAAATGTTTCTGACCTCTGAAATGTTTATGGTTTTGTTTATACTGTTGTTATCAGTATGCAGTTACAATCCCTACAACTTGCACTTCTTCCAACCTTCCAGACAGACTATAAATATTTAACAGTTCTTGCAAGTTGATTTACATAGTACTTACTGGGTAAATAATACCTCACTTCTGCAAAATGTATGCACACATATAGTGCAGTGTAAATAATTGATCAAATATAATAACAACAAAATAATAACAAAGAGAAAATACCAGTCTTCAGAAGACTTACAGTTATCTTTAGATAGATTTTTTGAAACACTGGTCTTTTCCTTTCTATCATTATTTCTTTGTCTCTTTCTTCCTTTATTCTTTCTCTAATGAGTTTATTATTGTTATCATCATAGCATAAATTTCAATTAGAAAATCAGAATGATTTTTTTTCTGAAATGTTTGGCATACTATAGGTAGAAAGCAGAGACATTCAGCATATTTGCAGATGTTTCTTGTATCATTGTGAATGATTAATTCTAATATGGACTCAGATCTTGCAATAGGGCCACAGATGGAAACAACTTTCATCCTTTTTGGAGTGGAACTGTAGACAGCGTAGACATTTGCCAGTTCATGGGTCTGTACAATTTGGTCCAATTAGTGAAGCCACCAGCACATTCTGTGGAGTGGTCTAGCTTTGAATCAAGCATACAAATGCAAAATTAATTCTTTACCATACAATACTAACACATAAACAGATCTTCAGAAATGTCTGGGGCAGTCCATGTTGCAAGAGCTATTACATCCCACTGTTTCCCAATATAGGTGGCATCACAGGAGTGCACTGCTTGCAAAGTTATTGTTTGAAAGGCTAGTGAGTTGTGATTGAGATCATCATCTGATCTGAAGAAGAATCACATAGATTTTAATAGATAAGAGGAAAATAGGATAGCCATGAAAGGAAGATAGCCAGCGGAAAAGGGAGAATCACTAGAGGTCTGATATGACCAAGCAATAGTCTGCATAAAATATCTAACAGCCTTCTAAATGAACAGACAAGAGAGACAGTTATATTGATTAAATACAAAGAAATAACACAGTACCTATCAAGACAGTACAAATGGAGTCCAGAAACAGCTTTGGCCATGTTGCTAGATGAGAGAGGACACATTTTAGAGATGTTATACAGCTGCTTCTGGAGAAGACACAGAAGTCTAAGGCAACTTAAATATCAATGCAAACTGGAACTGCACATGGCTTCATTAATGAACATGACTTTCTATATATTTCAGCTTACAGTTTTTATGCTTGTTAGTAATTTTTGTACAGTTGGTTAATTCTTTTCTTTTGCTCTTATAAATTCATTGAGTCTCTTTCCTATGAAACTTGCTGATAACATGGATGAAGAAAAATACTTTTAAAATAGGATATTAACCTACACAATTTGATAGAAGCTACTAAAGAGCAGATAGTAAGTTTTCCAAAGGAAATTTCCAGGAATGTGTAAAATTCAAGGATAGTTTCCTCCTTTGTCTAGTTCACATCAGGGAACTGACCCTCATCTAAGTAGTTTCACAGCCTCCTCTTGAGGAAGTGCACCAAATCCTTTGCCGTTCTTGGGAAGTTCCGTCACTTTCTTGTTTTCTTCTTTCATGAAAAGTAATCAAAACCTCTTTTCTTTCTTTCTTTTTTTTTTTTTTTTGGTGCAGAACAGAAGCAATTTGAGAAATCACATATGATTATCTTTGTGTGATTGATACCTTTTTTCCTATCTGAGTATTATAATATTCCTAATAATGACCATGGGAAAGTCAGAACCTTACAGTTACCTCACTTGGAAGGTGACACCTTCAGGCAAGATGGATCTGTTTGTGATGGTATCATGATTCACAACTGCCCTACTATTTCTGTTCATGTCCCTGCACAGTTTTTCTTAGTGCATCTATTCCTTAAAGAGTATCCTCTAACAATTGAGGAAACATTGCAATTTTGTATCATAACAGAGGAAACACTATTTGAACAACACTCAAAAGGTATGTGATTTGGATCCACAGTTTGCAGTCAGAGTTTAACCTCCCCTTCCCTCCCTCAGGAGCTATTATGGTGACAGACGAGCTCACTACCACTTTTATGGAGAAAATATATTCAATAATGGAGCAATGTACTGGATCTGCCATAGACTCGTAAAATTTCCGGACACAGAGGATTTTTTGTTGACTGATGTTGGACAACAAAGATTGTAGAGACTAGTGCTCTACTAGAAAATTAATTAGTAGCAGGCAATGGCACTAATATTCAGTCATTCAAACTAGTGAATTGTTAAGACACACACTATTTTGGATCAGGTCAATTAGAAATATCTCATAAAACTCTTGGGCATTGTTAAGAACTTAACCTGAGGACATTTGCAGAAGATTATAATGGCATAAGGAAGTACAATTCTTTGATAGCTGGCTTCTGATTCAGAGGATAGACCCACCTACCTTTGATTTAAGTATAGGTGCAATTAGTAAGCACATCCCAGAAATGTATGGAGCTATTTCCAGGATTTCCTGGACAGCACAGGAATCTCTGTGTCATATTTTCAAACCTACTTGAAAATCATAAAGTATTTATTTTGGGGGGTTTTACTTTCTTTCTTTCTTTCTTTGTTTAAAGAAAGAATAGTTTGGTGTAATGACATACCTCCTGGAGCTGATGACATAGGCATGGGTTTAAATACTTTATAGTTTAGCCTCATCTTCTTGGCTGTTCAGTCTTGTGCCCTTGAAATAAAACAGACAGCTATGCTCAAATTCTTTACTCACAATTTCTCTCCATGTCATGTTTTGCCTTTTGGGTTTTAATTAACTAAAAATACCATCCTCATTATCTATAATACCAGCAGAAGGGAAAAAAAATATCTTTACAGTTAGCAGTTAAAAGGGATTTTTCAAATGTCATTGCATTATGATGTCTTATAACAATACCTGTATTCCACTAGAAAGTGCTAAAGGCCACACCTAAATAATTTCATTATATGGTTAGTAAATCTGAATTTTTCTGCTTGGAAAAAGGAAATCTTACAGGTGCAGTCATAATCTGAAGTCAACCTGTTCATACCTGGATTTATATCAAAATGGTTTTCCTTATTTTTCATAATTTTTCTCTCTACATTGTTGCTATATAAAAGATATATAGAAACAATAAGGAAACTAAGCAAAAGTTGTAACTATCTTTGTACATAGTACTGTAATATAAACAAAGTGATGACAGCTGGAAAAATGCTTTCCCATCATTTTGTCTTTCATTTCTAGTAACATGGCACTTCTGCTCTTTAAAAAGAAGCATATAAATCTGGCACAGACAGCTATTGTCAGGGATCTCTGCTTTCTAGCCAGTAGTTTGAAGTGTACAGATTAGGTTTTTTTCTGTTTTAATGAAAGATTTTCCCGAAGACTACCTTATATGCTATGCTTTAGGTATGTTTTTGCAAAACATTTAATTGCAAATGATTACAGTGTTAAAAGCCTCAGCACTGGAGTATACACCATTTAGTCCTTGAAGACTTGAGATTCAAAATGTGCCATACTGACATTTCAGAGGGAAATGCTTGAGGTCCATAGACACGCTGACTGTGGTGTTTTCACACCTGTGAAATTCAAACACATCAGAAAAGTACAATCAAATAAAAGATGTTCACCTTCAGTGAGACTGAACTGAGCTCTTCTGAGCAGCAGAAACTTCATACCTATGCTTTCTGAGCAAAATCCTAGCATTTTGAACTCAGCTTTTAGTCAAGAATTTTGCCTTTGTTTTCAACAGAGCTTGGGCTTGAATCACCCATTTTTTACACCCTGTAAATAAATAAGTAAATTACAATGTTGATGAGGGAGAGAAAATTAGCTTTCTTAACAAGACTTGAGAAGTTCTGTCCCCACACAAGAGAGTTATTGCAGGGTAGTGAGCAAAGCCAGTGTGGAACGTTCCAGTGTGGTTTTGTAAGAGGTCCCATAAGAATGCTAATGTAACCCTGCACAGAATTTCACGATGTTTCAGATGAGCTGTGCTGCAGCTCCCAATGGGAAGGACCTCAGTTACAAGGTCATGCTTCAAAGCTGAGCCACTAAAAATGGCGCCAAACTCCATTGCTCCCTGACAATCTTTAGAAATCAGAAAGGAAGCAGAATTGTTCCTGATGTTCCAAAGATCGTGATCTGGGCCAATATCTGAATGAATTTATGACACAGTAAAGTATTCTCAGTGAGCTTCTTTAATTCAACTAGTACGTTTCACTTGAGTATCAGTTTTAGAAGAGTAAAGATGATTTACCATCAAGAGAGCAAAGACAATTCAAGAAAAAGACATCTAAATTTAGCTCTGCTAAATAAAAAAATTACAGGGCTTTCAGTCACTAATCAGTTTAACTACACTTTCTAATTCATTTGGCTGGATCAGCTCTAGGGAATTACCAAACAAAGACAGATAGAGGAAAATGTTATTTCACAGAATGTCTTGTGATGTACCTAATAAATCCAGTCCTGGAGCTTAACTGCTCACTGATGACTACAGACCATGCCTTCGATGTCATGACCTCTGGTGGGCTAAGGGGCATGACTCTTAAAGGGTTAATCTTTTCCACCTGTTTTTGACCACAGTGCAA
Organism: Eurystomus gularis; assembly: GCA_013400335.1. Classification (NCBI taxonomy): domain Eukaryota; kingdom Metazoa; phylum Chordata; class Aves; order Coraciiformes; family Coraciidae; genus Eurystomus; species Eurystomus gularis. The sequence continues at coordinate 34,771 of VZZY01013729.1, forward strand.
GCTCTCCTGGCAGGTCTCCTACCAGGAGAATGTGGCCCCTGACCTCTGCAGGAGTGGGATGTTGCAGTGAAGGCTCTCCCTAACAAGCACTGCAATCTAGCACACTCACCCCAGCGGGCTGGCAGTCGAATCCAGTAGTAAAGCAAGCTGTGAATAACCAGCAAATTGTGAATTTGAAAGACAGGTGTAAAGATGGGGTACAACCCCCAGAAAATCTCAGTAAACTCTTTCTGACTGTTACTGTGAGCTGCATATGCTATGTTGCTGTTTTGGTCTTTTCCTTCTGAAAATATTAAAATCAACGCAGGCGGAAGCAACAAAAATACTTACTTAAAAAGTCAAGAATATTGAAATTAAGGCCCAATTTCAGTCCAAACCAAACAGTTAAAAACCAAATCTGTTCCTCTCCAGAGTCAATACACTGTTCTGACCTGTTAGGTACAAGCACATGTAAAAAGCAAAGGCATAAGAACACTCTCACAAAGTTAGCCTCTATAAATATAGAGAATATATTCTGAAGATTCAAGATATCTTCATGAAGCCCAAACTGCTTTTCTTCTTTTGTGGCTAGTTTGACATCTGAATAATACCCACCTGGGAAAGGAGTTCCTGAGACATCAAAAATATTTTACCTATAGACTAATTGATGCAGGAGCATTTCTGACATCTGCTAAGTTTTCCTGCTGATGCCCTATGCTGCTTGCCACCCAACTACATTGCCTGTTTGAGCTTTTCTCTACCTGTGAAGAAGCTTTTGTCAAATTTTCTTGTTGATCACAAGAAAGATCAGCAGAAAATAAATTTCTCTAGGGGTTCTTTAACCAAACTGCCTACCTAGAGAAAGGATGGACCGGTACTTAAGGCACAAGCTGCCCACTTGTTCTCCTTATGGTATACTCTGCCTTTTTGCACGCACAGAATGCCTTCGACTCTGGCAGCTTGGCTGCTTCTGCAGGCAGCCCAGGTCTCCCCCAGCGGAGTTTTGCCAGGGAACTTGATGGAAGCAAGATCAGAATCACAGATAAAAAAATATGGGTGTTGAGATTCAAGTGAGGATATTAACCAATAACATTCAGTTAGTATGTTAATATGGCTAAATTTGTTTGTTAAAGTATACTTTGTTCATAATAACTTTCTTTGTTTCCTGTTCTTCATCCAGCCTTTCAAAGAGAGAATTAGATGTATTTCCTTTTGTGTTGTGTGAGGTTTTAGTATCTGAGGCTGACTCATATTCCAAAGCCGACCAATCAGAAGTGACACATTAGAAATAAGTCCTTCTTGGAGAATATTAATTACCATTTATTTTATGAAAGAAAATAACTTGCTATAATAAATACACTTCCCATTCCTTTAGAAACCTTCAAAAAACCTGACTGCAGACAGCATTTTACATTGGTTGAGTGCCCCATAAAACCTGCTTGTGTACATTCTCTTCTAGAAATCAAGTGACCATGTTTTCCATATGTGTGAGGTTCCAAGAGACAGAGAAAGCTTTATTTCTGGTAAGCCCTGTCAGGTTGGGCTTTTCTTCTTTAGGTTGGTGATCAACGGTGTCAACCTCTCTGTAAGCAGAGCTGGTGTTAAATAGGAGGTTGGTCCCCTATAAATTATCTGGAGCTCTAGGGTACTTCCTGAAAGGCACATCAAGAAGCAATTGGGCCTTATGTCATCCTGTGTGACTTCCAGGCATTCATCACCAATGGACCATGCAAGTGGATTAAGGCTGGAGTTTACTTAAACCTACTTCAGAACAAACATTGGAAGGTACATGGGAGAACTAGAGAGAGGAAAGGGCAGAATAAAGTGGAGGAGATTTATTTCACTTCTATTAAAGCCTGAGTATTCTGCAGGGTACCTATTCTGCAGAGAAAAGTGAAAAGTAGAATATCAAAGTGCACTGGTGGATGTAGGTAGAAGAAAGTCAGGATTTCCAAAAATGAACATTGTGGGTTTTGCTATGATGGCTGTAATCTAACAGAAAACATAAGAAATATGGAGAGGTAGAGAAATTTGCTTCCTCTGGAGAGGATTAATAGTATCTTACTCACACTTTAACTATGCTAACATTTTCAACTCTTTGTATTCAGATTTATGTATTAATATATTTAAGCCTGCAAACCTACACCACAGCTTTCTTACTCATGCTATGATCATTGTAGAAAAAACACCCCTGGACCACTGAATGCAATTGCAGAGATTCCCAAGCTAATATTAATGCACATTGGGAAGGCAAATATCAGGTATAGTCACCAGCTCAAACTTGAAAGCAGTGTAGTCATGTACCTGCAACTGCTCCCACTCTTATTTGTCTTTCAATATAAACAAAGATATACTGCTTCCACATATGAGTTGTTTCCTCAGAGTGTAGATGGCTCTGTGCTTTACAACCTATAAATCACAAGTTGAGGGTTATCTGTGCAGAGATTTTTCTGATGATCTCTGAACCCATAGTCTGTCTATATCCACCAAGAGTTCTAAAGTAGCCACCCCCAAAGATTTTTAACATCATGCTGATTAGACTAATTCTAAAACAAGTTTCTGTGGCAGTGTTTAAACCCCACCACAGCATATGGTGACCAAGGAATCCCAACATGTATTATAGACAGATGTTTCCAGCTTTCACAAAGAAGGGCATTTAGTTTATGAAAACAAGGCTTCTCTGCATCATTTGCACAATGTGAATTTCAGGAATGGCTCTGAAATACGAAAATTCTGTGTTGCGTTAGAGAAAAAAAAAAGAATATTTCTACGTCTCTCTTTTCAAATCCTTGTAAAATGTTACATTCAAAGGAGAAAAATGTCCTATTATGCCTTTAAAAACGAAACGTTCCAAAAAGCATTTAGAATATTTATAATGGATATGCTCTCACACATATACACACACACTAAATCCATGTGTCTTAGCTCAGGTTTTTGGGAACTGTGTGTTACCCAGGGATAGGAAAGTGTGAAATCAGGACACTCATTACAGTAAATACAAAACATGGATCAGTTGCCAGCTCTACACTCTGGTTTGCAGATAATTGCAGTTTGATGTGAAAGGATGAAGCTTCCCTCTGGAGGTTTCTAGATTGTATAGATTTATGACATATGGATCTCCTTTCAGTCCAATTGCTTTCAAATATTCTGTGTGCAGAAAGCATGCATGTGAGATAAAAAAACCCAAAGCGTTAAGTAAAATAATCTTACTTTCATGCAAAAAAACTGGTATGCAGGGACATATGTGTTTTATTATTTTTTTATTATATATAGTTTCCAAATATCATTACAATATTGCAAAAGATACTTTCTGATAGTTTCCTTTAAAAAGCCTTGTAAATAAGGCTAATTTGATCTCTTGTCAGCCTTCTGATGTTTTCTAATTCTGCATAGTTTCATATATTTCAGAGAATAAACAGAATTCACTGCAAATCTCTACAGTAGTGTAACTTTTATTTTACTTATCTGATGAAAAGACTTTATGCAAGGTATTTCATATGTTCTTGTCACTGATAGGAAGCATTTTATTGTTACTACTATTGTTATTGTATCATTCAGATAATTTCAGGTGAGATGTATTAAAGAAGGTTATGAAATCAACAAGATGATAGTTCTGCAACTGTGCTGTAATGACACCAATTTTATGACCTTCCAGTTCTGAGCCTAGCTAGAGGTAATTTAGTTCCCCACCAACCCATCTCAGAGCCACTTCAAGACTACTGATTTCCAGTATGCTGCGGCTTTTGAGCTACTGGGTTTGTCCTTTCATTTCTGCTACTAGCAGCCAATATTCATACAGGGTGACAAGGAAACAAGATGAATCATTCATTTCTTTAATCTTGTGTTCTGATTTCTTGCCTTATAGCATTGGATGAGAACATCATATTAGCACTTGCTCATACAACTTTTCTGCTCTGAATTGTTAGTTAATCTCACAAAAAACAGAGTGTACTTAGACACTGTCACCTTTTGTCTCCTCAGGCTCACTGATCCTTGTCAGCACATAGTGTACTTCTAAGATAAAGACACATGAGAAGCTGACATGAAAAGGATGCTTCAAAACAGCATGAGCTCAGGTTGTGACATATGTCCAAGAGTTTTATACTGTGAATGATCTGGTGATATACCTGATGAAATCTATTACCTATCAAAATCATAGGTAAACAGATTGACTTTTTCATTGCCTAACATAATGAGTGCCCTGTGTTGCTTGATGTCTCAACATCTATTGCAATACTAAGAAATTACAAAAATAAAACAAGTTTATTATTAATAACAAGAAATGGAATATTATACATTAAGACAAATATGATGTAAAGTGAACTTCCTGGTAGACCAGGAAGAAGTGCGCAGCTGTGTAGTCTCATCTATGGCTTGTGATTGGGAGCATCCAAGCACTTTACCATGGTACTCATTGAATAGGGCATGGATGATTTATGTACCTACACTCAGTAGTACATACATGAAATCTATGCAGACCGGTTTCCCCATTGTGTTCAGCTATGCTTGATTTTCTTAATCTAACAGCACAACACTTGCTTCCTTCCCTGCTTAAATCCTTTGGCTGAGCCACATCCCAGTGATTGCCACTGTGTCAAACTTTCTTCACCAGTTGCTCTATGCAACCATTACCAATGTTATGTTACCACAGAATGATATAGGCTCTTTTGGCAGAACAACAAGACTGTAGCAAGTCTGTTACCACACCCTGTTCCAGTGGAGTGAGATTTCAAAAAACTAGAAATCTAAAATTTCAAGTTAAAAAATAGGTGTATCTATAGACGTGCACTTGGAAAAGCTACTTTGTTGTTTTATGAGAATTGTAACTTGAGTACCACATTCCCTTAATCTCCAAAATGAAGGCCAGATTAAAAATATGGCGTTTATCATTGTCAGTGCAACTAGGTTTGGTTAGATGACAAGGGTATTTATTGCATCTGTCGCGGTCGGGCGCGCAGAGGTCTGACCACCTCCCAAAGGGAGAAGTGTTGAGGGCAAAGTGGAATATCACCCCACCAGGCTCGCAAGCAAACACGGGGACTGAATGAATATTTAACAAGTTTATTACTAAATATATTCTAATAAAACCTTATTTACTCTACGGAAAATATTATGGTATTAAAGAACACCACGCCCACCCATTCACTCCCTCTCTCACCCACCAAGAGATAAGGGCAAATAAGGACTTAATTATGTCAAAATACGACCTGTATGTGTGGATGGTGCGTGTGTGTGCATGTATGTGTCGTCATCTATCCTTTCGGCGTTTGGCGATGGTCCCCGTGGAATGGCAGTGATGCCTGACCAGCAGACCTGGACTGTTTTGATGACGTCAGCAGCTTGTAGCTTTTCAGTACGATCGGAGTTTCTCTCTCTCTCTCTCTCTCCCTCTGATGGTGGCGTCAGCTTTAGTTTTTCAGCACAGTTTCTTCGGTGCAACTTTTCTGGCAGCACGTCTTTTCTGGCAGTGCAGCTTTTGGTGCAGTTTCTTCGGCACAACTTCTTCTTCAGTATGGTGCTCCCAGCTTGGAGC
>VZZY01013735.1:0-43314 GCA_013400335.1 Eurystomus gularis
TTCCTCTAGGGATCCTTATCACTCTGTAAACGTGGCTAAGCCGGGACACAACTTGCAAGAGCATCCTTGAGATAGGGTAGGCTGTGAGCCTACACAGAACAGAGTTGTCAAGGCTGTTGAGACAGGGTAAGTTCTGGGCTTACACAGGATACAGGAGAACAAGGCAGCTGAATTCTGTCACAAACGTTGCCAAACTAGGCAGGAGGTTAAAAGGACATAGTGAGGAAGACCCAGAGCCTTCATCGGACGACCATCCTACGACCACCGACCCGTTTTATTATGCATGCTCAAGGGGTGTTTCTCTGTGTTAATTAGTTCTTGGAAATATAATGAATATGTGAAGTGTTTCCTGGAATTCTGATGAATATGTATGGTGTTACAACATATCTACTCTAATTTTACTCCATCAGTGGAGCACTTCTGGTGGATGATCCCCAGCGCTGCATTAAAGAATACCTGCTTGATAAAACCCTTAACTGAGTTGTATCGAGTTTCTCTGTGCATCAGTAGTCACGTTCTGCCATCCCATCTGACAGCTAATGCCTGTGACCTTTACAAGGCTCAGATGTGAATAAACCAAAGCTTAAAATGTGACAGCCATCAGCGCGGGCAGGCACGCTGTCAGTAGGATGGATCCGGATGGATCTGTCACTGGGAGTTTGTTCCAAACCTTTGCTGCAGAGATGAATAGTTTGCTATGCCCAGTTGGTAAAGTGGTGGTGGTGTTTGAAGGATGCGGAAGCTTAGCACAGGCGTTTTTCTTTAAGCTACTACCAGGCGTGTTCTGCTCTGTGGAAGCTATTCAAAAAGGGGAAAAAAAGCTCAAAGTTACTCGAAAGGGGAAAAGGTATTTCTTAGCCAAAGCTAAAGCCTTTGCTCAAGTGTCTGTTGCTCATCTACTGTTCTTCAGAGCTGTTCTAACAACAAATAGCTGAGAATTAAAATGGTAGTGAATGCATTCACCTTTCATGTGAGCTCACAGAGCGTGGGGAAAGGGAGAGTGGGAGTATGCTTTCTGAAAGTACTATTACTATGTCTTTGCATTAAAAAAATACATGTGAAGATAGAGGGGTGTATATTCTGACAGGCTGCCTGTGCCAGAAACTAAATCACAGCTGCCTACTCTGAGCACGCAGATGAGTAACGAGTTGGATTCCTGGAGGTAGGAGTTCAGGTGCATTATGAAATATGATATTGGTGACTTCTGATAAAGTGAAGCCTCCCTTTACACTGTGCTTTAGTGCCATGGGCACTTTATCTTGCATCTGTAGATTTGAGCAGTTTATGCATCTTTCACTATAAATATATTCTAATGAATATTTCCCCTTTTTGCGGTTGTTTACAGCATCTAGTGAATCTTTTTGCTCGCTTGGCCACTGACAACATTGGATACATAGACTGGGATCCATATGTACCAAAGGTAATATTTCTCATTTTATGAAATGTTTTTGTTTACTTTGAGATAAGTCTTCAGCGTTCCTCTGCTAGGAGTAAGCTATGTTCCCTGTACGCCTCTTACACTGCAGTGGCCCAGTTTTTCAGATAAGGTGCATAAATTTAAAGACCTAAGTTTAACTTGGAAAATTTGAGCCATCCTTTTGTGACAGACAGCGTTGGAAGTTGGTACTGTTCTCACCTGACTCGAAACCAAAGCAGAGCAGTGACGTACCTCACTATACAAGTGCTGTCTGATTGTGTAACTAATCCCGTGTTCTTGAGGAAATGGCCCTTGATGATACTCTTCTGATCAGTAGTATATGTGACTTCGGCCTACAGATTGCTTTCAGGATGTACGTAGCAGCTATATTGTTTAAAAAACCAAACCCACCAAACACCTTTTGATTAGAAAATTAATTCATGCCGGTTTTATGACATAACAAACATGAAAAAATTTATGCTAATGCTTTGGTTTCTTTTTTTTTTTTTTCCAGATTTTTACCAGAATTTTGAGAAGTTTAAATCTTCCAGTGGGAAGCAATCAAGTTGTTGTTCCAAGATTCTTAACAAACGCTTACGATGTAGGACACGCAGTAATGTGGATCACGGCTATGATGGTTAGCAACCTTTTCATAAAGTGAAACAAAAACTAATGCAAAGCCTTAAGCAAGTGTGTATTTTAAATTAACGTTTGTTCTGTTTGAAGGTATTGCTGTGGTGAGAGTGCTCAGTTGTGCCTCATACTGCTGCGTTACCTGTCCATTTTAACTCCTTCTGTATAATAAAATTGTGTTTTATTTTTCACAGGGTGGACCAAGTAAACTAGTGCAGAAGCACCTGTCTGGATTGTTCAATAGCATTGCCTCTTTTTACCATCCTTCAAACAACGGGCGCTGGCTGGTGAGTTTTTGCATGTCAAGACATTAACTTGGGCTGTAATTTCAACAGTCAAACCTGTCAAATCAAACCTGTTGACAGATGCCAGCTCGTCTGGTGGCTGCGTAATATTTTGAGGCTTTAATTTTCAAGGTATGCCATTGTACTGTCATTCAAATACTACTTTTATTTTGAGATCAGGCCACAGCCCATGGGACTGTTCTTCAAAGCTCTGACCCAAGTGCAGTACAGAAGTCTAAAACTAGACATCCAATTCATACATAGCTAGGAAGAGAAGTCAGCACTTGAGAGGAGGGTGATACACAGCACCAGTAGGACTTGTGTGGTAGTTTCCGCACCGCTGACCTGATGTCGCCAAGTTAGCAAAATCGGGTTTTAATTACCAAGTCTAGTTTTGATTAACCAAAGCAAAAAAACTGTTAGTGTATCTAGTCTGAAGCATAACTTTTTAATGGTGTCGTTAATGGAGTCTTCCGCTAGAGAAGGTAAGAACCTCCCTGTGGTAGCTGGTAGAAAGTACAGATTAAAATAGCACGGCTGGTCAAAGCAGTGCCAAAGGAGCTGACTTGTTCTAGAATAGGACGTTTGCTTACGTGTGAATGTGCAGAGAACGCTCTCAAAGATGTCTGAATTCCTGGTGAGTAATCTTGATTCTTGACTACATCCTTTGTACAGGTTTTGAATGTTTTGTTTTTTTTAAATGGTAAGACACAGTGCTGGCAGCATAATTGTTACTATTTTGGGAACTGATGTTTAATAACAAACTGTGAACATTGTCTTTCAGAGCTCTTCTCGGTTTTTTTTATTGCTGTTGTGCAATTCCGAGATACTGGCTGATGAACTGTCTGTTGCACACTTAGCAGCTCAGATTCTGCTGCTGCCAAGTAGTTGAACAGCATTTCTTGTGTATTCAACAGAACAAACTGATGAAGCTGCTTCAGAGGTTACCCAGTGGTGTTGTCAGAAGGCTGCATCGTGAGCGCTACAAGAAAACGACCTGGTTAACTCCTGTGCCTGATAGTCATAAACTTACTGATCAGGACGTTACAGACTTTGTAGAATGCATTATTCAGCCTGTTCTTCTGGCTATGTTCAGTAAAACTGGAAGCCTGGAGGCTGCCCAAGCGCTGCAGAACCTTGCACTGATGCGTCCTGAATTAGTAATTCCACCTGTACTTGAGAAGTAAGTTCTGCAGAAACATTTCAACTTCCCCGTTCCCTTCCCAGCAAGTACGTATGCAAAGCAGTCCTTATTAAATGATAAGCAATTGCCTTGCTGCCACGGAATGCTTGCAGTGAGGGGAGCCGCTGGTACACACCCCCTGGCAGCCACCTGACTCAGGACAGGGAGTGAGGGAGGACTTTGCGTTTTATTTTCTTTGTTTTACATTGTTTTTTAAATGCCAGGCAAATGGGATGGTTGTGGGAGCCATTCATAGCTTGTGCAATACAGGGGAGTGCTCGGGTGGTTTGCATTTCTGTTAGCATTTGGTCTCAGGTAGTGGGTGGATCGTTGAAAAAGCACCTTTGTACCCTTTACTCATGAGCCACCTCACCAGCTGTCGGTTGGACCAGACAGAAATGATGGTACGAAGTGTTTGTGTAGTACTAAACCCAAGTTTTAGGTGTATGTTTTGTGTCAGAGTGTGTTAGTTACAGGTTGTTTACAAGGACTGTCCTTGCTCCTGGCTTCGTAAGCAACTCACTGAAGCGTGTGCCCCTGTAAATTATGCCGTTTGTACTATTACTAATGCCTTGGTGCCTGAAATTCCAAGAGAAAAACATAATTCCTTCCTGCCCCAGTGAAAAGCTTTCTTCCTAACTTTTACAAACTTGATAAATCTGCTCCTATATGAAAACATTTCAAGTGGAACAGTCTAAGACAGACAGCAGTGGACGCCCGTGTGGGGCACGACTGGTTTTTCTGCTCCGAGAGCAGACTGAACGTCTGCTCAGTAGTTCAGCCATCGCTGGTATGTTTGCCTTGGCTGCAGTTCCGCGTTCATGTTGTTGAAGATCCTTTGGATGACATGGGGCAGGGGTAGCACAGGGACTCTTGTTTGAACTGTAGGTTGTTAACAGTAGGAAGTGTTACGCAGTTTGCTTAGAAGTATTTAGTGTAAAAAAAAAAAAAAAAAGGAAGGTTTTATAAGTCACAGTAGTGTGGCAGGTTTTTATAAAAAAAGTATGGACTTTACTGTGACATTACTATACCCCTTATCTGTCTAGAGGCAGTCAAGGCAAGTTTTCATCCTTGCCACAAGAATCTTACATTTCTAAATACACAGCTTGCATTAGCTTGAAGTTCAAACATAAAAATCATCATAGAATCATAGAATGTTTTAGGCTGGAAGCGACCTCCAGAGGTCATCTAGTCCGACCTCCCTATACAAGTAGGGACATCTACCTAGGTCAGGTTGCTCAGAGCCTCATTGAGCCTGACCTTGAATGACTCCAGGGATGGGGCCTCCACCACCTCTCTGGGCAGCCCATTCCAGTGCTCTATGACCCTCATGCTAAAGAACTTTTTTCTAATATCCAACCTAAATCTATCTTTTCCTAGCTTAAAACCATTACTCCTTGTCCTATCACTAAAAACCCTTGTGAACAGACCTTCCCCTGCCTTCCTGTAGGCCCCTTCAGGTACTGGAAGGTCAGTATAAGGTCCTCCCGGAGCCTTCTCCTCTCCAGGCTCAACAGCCCCAAGTCCCTCAGCCTGTCTTCATAGGAGAGATGCTCCATTCCCCTGATCATTCTGGTGGCTCTCCTCTGGACACGCTCTAGTATGTCCACATCCTTCTTGTGCTGGGGGCTCCAGAACTGGACGCAATACTCCAGGTGAGGTCTCACCAGGGCAGAGGAGAGGGGCAGAATCACCTCTCTTGATCTGCTGGCCACAGTTCTCTTGATGCAGCCCAGGATGGGATTGGCCTTCTGGGCTGCCTTTGCACACTGGTGGCTCATAGCCAGATTTTGATCCACCAGCACTCCAGGTCCCTTTCCACAGGCCTGCTCTCCAGTATGTCCTCTCCCAGCCTACACTGATAGTGCTGGTTGCCCCGGCCCAGGTGCAGGACCCTGCACTTGGCCTTGTTGAACCTCATGAGGTTCATCTGGGCCCACCTTTCCAGCCTGTCCAGGTCCCTCTGGATGGCATCCCGTCCCTCAGGCGTATCAACTGCACCCCCCAGCTTGGTATCATCTGCAGACTTGCTGAGGGTGCCCTCAATGTGTCATAGCTTTGAATCTAGGAGTCTGCACAGTTACTAATTCCTATGCTGCAACTGCTAACAAATTATGAAATCTTCAATTTGTTGTGAATTAGACTCAAATGAAAGGAACATTTCTAATGGAGCAATGTTAAGTCCATGGGAAAAAGAGTGAAAAAACATTTGGAAGCATTGAGTAGCTTTAATTTTTCTTGCAGAAATTTCATACCCTCTGTGTAGAAAATAATATACGCATTCCACTTCTATTTTCTTTGAAGATGTTAGAAACATTGTTCCTAACATGACTGCTCTTAAACTTCCTAGAACATATCCTGCACTTGAGACATTGACAGAGCCTCATCAGCTCACAGCTACTTTAAGCTGTGTAATCGGCGTAGCTCGGAGTCTGGTGTCCGGGGGGAAGTGGTTTCCTGAAGGTCCAACGCACATGCTACCTCTACTGATGAGAGCGTTGCCTGGGGTGGATCCGAACGATTTCAGCAAATGTATGGTGAGTGTGGAAATCTTACCTTTTCTTACAAGATGCCTGGCCAACTAGTTCACTCAGCCTTTTTTTTTTTTTAAAATATTCATATGAAAGTAAGTAACTCATGTTTCCAGAAATTCTGAACCTGATTTTGTTCCGGTACAGTTTAATTTGTAAAAAGTTCATATTACAAGTCTCTAACTTAGGATGATGCTTCTTGCTTGTCAGACAATACCAAGTGAATCTTTAGCACCAGATTGCGATAAGCATTGTACTGACTTTTCAGGCAGCTCTGAAAAACAAGATGAAATAGATGTTCCAAAGCTGCTAGCAAATGTATCCCTAGTCTCTTAGATCAGTAAGACCACCTTTACCACTAGGTTTTTATCAAATTAGGTCTTAAAAGCCTGCGTCTTCAGGAATTCATACTGACTATAAAGCAATGTAAACATCATAGGATTTTTATAACTTTGAAGTTCAGCACAAAATAAATGTTACTTTACTCAGAAAATTGAGGGATTTTTGCACAGTGCTGGGTGATAAGCTATATATGAAATCAGAAATAACTCTTGAAGTTTTGGGGTGGAAGAAGTAGGCTCTGGATTTATGTTTTTTAATGTTAGCTCCCATACCTTACGTGCAAAAGCTTTTTAATGTGTGGAATACAGTAACAGTTACTAAAGAGCTCTTTGCAACTCCCAACAGATTACATTCCAGTTCATTGCAACATTTTCTACTTTGGTGCCTTTAGTAGATTGTTCATCTGTTTTGCAAGAACGAGATGATCTTTCAGAGGTAAGAACGCTGTGCAGTTACAAAACCAAAACTCTAAGCTGGCTCTCAGCTTCTTGCAGTGCAGCAATCTCTTCAGAACTGTGACACGTTTGCTACATTCCTGTATTCATAAAACTATGTTAAAAATGCTACAAGAAAATGAAGATGTGGATCGCCTTTGCTTCTGGCTGGCGTGCAAATTGGCCATGTATTCGTAGCGTTCCTCCTTAGTCATGGGTTGTTGTAGAGATAATGTTAAATTCCAACAGTTTAATATTTTTACTGTCAAAACTTAGCTGCACAAGGCCCCGTGTAGTGTCATTTGACTCTGAGCTTGCCTTGCTTTGTGTAGGAGGTTGGTCCACACGGTTTCCCTTGTCATCTAAATTTCTCTGAGTCTAATAAAGTAGCAGTCTTGTTACTATTATATTTTTGAAGCTTCTTGTCACCATGAAACATTAAAGTAACAATAAAGAAAAATGAAAAAAAGCAAATGAAAATGACTCCCGTGTTGCTGTAAGATGTATGTACATCATTTCCCGTTCAAAACCAGAGCAAGGTAAAAGGTTGATTGTCAAGGGCACTCTGGAAGGAGTTTGGTCTCCTGTGGTTGGAAACTTCTATTTGTTTGGAAAAAAACAAATGAACAAAACCCAAACAAGAAACTCCAAACAAAACTAAGCACTCTCTTCAGGGCTCTTTTCCTCCTGCAGAAAACAATTTCAAAACAGTCACTCCTCTGTAAAGTGTTCCTGCAGTACTGCTTCTCTTTTCTACCAAGATTCTGTTGCTAGAATCTCTACTTTCATCTCCATCTCTAGTTTCAGAGCTCCTTGCGCTTCGTTTCTCGAGTGTTGTTTTAATACTTTGCCTCTTTCCACATAGCAAAAAAAATACAGGAGAGAATGGGCAGTAGCTTTTTCTGTTTCCCTGCTCCTCGCTAGGCTTTTGATTCTGCTTTTGATACAGCAGTTGAAGCACAGATCGCGAAGCTGTATCTGACGTACTACCAGTGAGGCAGCAGGAGCAGCAGTGTCCACTGTGGTAGTTGCAACTGCTGTGTAAAATGTCTCATCCACTGCTTGAAGACTCCTCTTGCAGCTTCCAGCACAGCTAGTAGCTGCAGATTGCACAGATTCTGAGCACTTGGCTGCTGGAAGAAGGTTAACTTCATTGCCTCAGAGCTGCAGCACTCACAAATTATCAGAGGAGTCTGAGCGCTGCATGTTTAATGGAAATATGTCAGCAGAGCCGAGGCGGCCATGGCGGCTGGCACTGGCTGACCTCCTGCTGGAAAGCAGGACCCGTAGTAAGGCCAAAGGTCGTATCCGTGGAGGCAGTTCACCCTGAGAGGTTGTTTGGCTAAACCTCAAGTCCAGGGAACTTGATAGGATAGTGTAAAAACAAACCACAATGGTGATAAGTGTTCCGTGTAGTGTACTTGAGGCTATGCAAACTCTGGTGGAAAACGCACTGTAGTACGTGTCATTTAACCATTGCAAGTGTTTTTGAAGTGGTTAATATTGACTTTATTTCCTGTATCGTGTTTCCTTACGAAAAGCCAACCTTTTGTGCTTCTTTTGCATTGGGAAACTGTAGGTGGAAAGAGAATTGTGCTCTGCAACTGCTGAATTTGAGGATTTTGTACTGCAGTTTATGGATAGGTAAGTCAGCTAAGGGCAAATGAAAGCTTGGCGTGAAGAACTTAATAAAACTTACAAGTTCTGCTTACTAAAATTTTATTTACTGTATTTGTGTAGATGTTTTGGACTTATAGAGAGCAGCACGCTAGAACAAACCAGAGAGGAGACTGAAACAGAGAAAATGACTCATCTGGAGAGTCTAGTGGAATTGGGTCTCTCTTCTACTTTCAGTACGATCCTCACTCAGTGCTCAAAGGATATTTTTAAGGTACGTAGAACATGAGCCTTCCGTCTAACTTGAAGAGACTTAATTTTATGTCCTGAACTGCTGATGCACTCAGATCCTTCCACCCCTCATTGTGCTGTTCTGAACTTTCACATTTAAGCAAGGAAAGGGCTGGGGAGGGCAGTTGAGGACCTTGTGTTATGATTTCATGTCCATCTGCTTTGTCATTTTGTGTGTATCAATACAGAGCTTTTAGGTTCTGGATGCTCTCTTAAGAGAAATCATTCTGCTAGCTTATTTTATTACTTTATCATTGTAGGCTGTGATTTTTTTTCCATGGTTTTGGTAATGCTGACCTAGCCAGTCCCCTGCTTTCCTCTTCTCTCCCTCCCACTTCTTCAGCGGGGCAAAAGCAGCAGTTCAAAGGAGCCGAGCAGCTAATGGGGTCAGCAAAATTATCAGGATTAAAATAACTCTGAGGGAGAGGGGTGGAGAACCCATGTCATTACACAGACAGATTCTTTCCTTGCAGATAAAGTTCAGACATTTTAATCTGTTAATGTCACGTTAAGTATATATTTGGAGATGCTGGGTTTTGTATATCTTGAACCATTGCATTGTACTCTTTGGTATGGTTTTGTCTGGAGTCTTGGTTAATGTAGCTCTTAAGTTAACTCTTTGTTGTCATTAAGCACGAAATTTGTATTTTTCCTGATTTGTTTATTATTGAAGTAATCATACGCAATCTGCACTGTCTTTAGCTCAAACTTGCCTTGCAAGGTATTGGATGGTAATAAGCTGCTTTGAAACATGCTGGCCGCTTAAACAGCGGATAGTTAATTCCCTATTTATTGGTTAACTGGGGGATATCTTGGCTTCAGTTTCACATGGTTTTCCTTTTAGCGGACTGTGTCTTGTTCAAGGAAAACTTTTTTGTGTAGTTTCTCAGATGCACCCCAAGATTACGTTAGTCACGAAGATGTATCTGACCTCATTTCTTCCCCTGGTGAAGGCTTCAGAAGTGTCTCCAATCTCCAGCAGAAGGCAGTGTCCCATTATGTCACCAGTTAAAACCACTCAGTGTGTTTTGTTTTTAAGTTCTTGAGGAGAGGAGGGGAATATAAACCTTCCTGTAATTCATTTATTTTAATGGTAGCGGACGCTGTCAGGGATTTCCTGTTAGTGTGTTACTGTAACTGAGTGTTGCAATAAATAAGAAGGGAAAAAAATTGAGACTCTGCAAACGGAAACTATTTTGACAAACTTTGTCATCGCTTCTGTAGCAGCCCTTACTCTTCTGCCTCAAGGCAGCAGTTGTACAATCAGACGTGCGTAGAGTGCAAGTCACGTGTACCCATAACATTTAGGATTTTTTTCTCCTGAGCAGTTACTATTGACATAATCTTTTAATCTTTCTGTTCTGTAGCATTGTCAGCTTGAGTTGTGGTGGGTAGTTAAATATTACTCAGCTTCAGGCATTCTACAGAACTGCTTTCTCTCTCTATTCTATTTTTTTAAAATATGAATCATGGCTGCAGTCTTCTGTTTTTCAAGAGCGCAATATTTTGTGCGGGTGCTGCCTTCTCTGTAACATCAAACATTTTGTTTTGAAAAAAGTAACCTCCATCTTTTTTGTACTCATTTTTAGGTTGCCTTGGAGAAAGTTTTTAACTTCGCTGTTTCAAATATATTTGAGACGAGGGTTGCTGGCCGAATGGTTGCCGATATGTGCCGAGCTGCAGTAAAAGTGAGAGAAAATGCTCTGACTTCACTTGAGCTTTAGTTTAAAAAAGAAAAAATCCAATATTACTACTTTTTCTTATATAAGATCTTTTTTTTTTCATTTAAATACAGGCGATTCTTACTGTTATGTCTTCTAAAATTAGATGCCTGCATATAGCAGTATTTCAAGAGTTAATTCACACGGTTTTTGTCTTTATATTAAATCTAGTTTCTGGGTGTTTAAAAATCATTAAGTCATGCTGGCTCTAGATTGAGTTGGAGTTGAGACACAATCTGTTCTTCCCTCTTGTAAAATAATGTTGTTAGATTTTTACCAGTGTGTGCACTAAGTTCCATCAAGTGTGTGTGTGTTTCTTTTTTTTTAAAATGGGCTCTTTCTGATGCTGTTTCCAGTGCCGCCCTGAGGAATCCTTGAAGCTGTTTGTACCACATTGCTGCAGTGTTATAACTCACCTCACAGTCAGTAAGTTTTCAAGATTTCGAATGTATTTACTGTCTGAAACTTGTGTTTTCCACAACTTCATTTCAATGATGGGAAGTTAATTCTATCCAATATTTCATCTAAAAAAACCCAAGCCGAGAACTATTGATGTGTAATTTCCAGACAAAACCCTCTCAAGCTACAGGAGCATGCTGCTTTAAAACCGTGGCGGTTTGAAGGGTCTCCAGACACCCCTCAGTTTCTCAGAAGCTGGCTGAAGTAACTTCCAGCTGGATGTGGGCGCGATATGAACTGGAAGGCTGCCGTAGAAGGGTTGGGAGTAAACTTTTGGGAGGCAAGCATCTGGTTTATGACTTGCCTTGTCGGGAAAACGTGACCACGGTATCGTTACAGCAGTGCTTATCGCTTGTTCCTCTAGATGATGATGTATTACGTGATGAAGAACTAGATAAGGAGCTACTTTGGAATCTTCAGCTTTTGTCAGAGGTATTGCAAAGATCGTTCTTCCTATGCATGTGTATCATTGGATCCTGTTTAGTGCCCCTGAAAGAAGAGGCAAATGAACTTCTGCTATTAAAACAAAGTGAATGTTGTATGAACGACACTGCGTAACTTCTTTTATCTGACTTTAAATGGGACATAAGTTGCCTGAAGAAAGTGAACATACAGTGTGTATGTGGAATAAAATTAAAGCATTTAGTACATTATTGAGGGAGAGGGATTGATACAGGGAAAAACATAAGATGCTTTTGGTGAAGATAAATCTTCCTAAATCCATTTTGTAACGTATACAATATTGCTAGAGAATTTTCAACAGCATCAAGAAGCAATGTATATGACAGGATGGGTTGAGCGGCGTTACCCTCTCTTTAGTCCTCGAGAACAAAATCAGCGACGTTCACCTTTAAAATGTTTGTCTTTCCCATTAGATCACTCGAGTGGATGGAAAGAAGTTGCTGCCGTACAGGGAGCAGCTTGGGAAGATACTGCAGCGAACCCTACACTTAACCTGTAAGCAGGGTTACATTCTGTCTTGTAACCTACTGCACCATCTTCTTCGTTCTGCTACACTTATCTACCCCACAGAGTACTGCAGTGTGCCAGGTGGCTTTGACAAGCCTCTTTCTGAATACTTTCCTATCAAGGCAAGGATTTTCATTTATTTAGGATTAGAGGATTTGACTTTTTTTTAAAAAAACAAAGCAATCATACACTATATTATTTGTTTTTGTTTGGAGATTTCTGAACATAGATAGCAGCAATGGAAAGTGTAATTGAAAGATGCTTTGGGCTTTGAAATGTACCAAATGACATGTTAATTCTATCAACAGCAAAGCGAATACTGACTGCGTTGAGTAGTTTTATAGCATGACATAGCAGTTGTTTTATGACGTGTTTACAGATGATTGTGTGACTACAACGGGATAATACAAAGCAGGAGTGTCTGCTCGCGTGTCTTAATCTTGTCATCTATGATGCATTTAATTGAGACCCAGCCGTTGTGAAGTGCAGTGCTGTAGACAGTCAAGTTTGGAGTTTAGCAGGAGAATTTTGCTGTTCGTTTTAAATTAAATATCCAGTCATAGGAAGTGTTGTTACACTGGGACGAATTTAGTCTTTCATCTGCTTTTGCGGATGAGAGCTGCAGCCTTTCCTTATTGCTCTTTGTGTGAAAGTGGTGATCAGATATAACAAGTTTGGTGAGTGCCTGGAAATATGAGGGCATCAGTGCGAACCAGTGGCGAGGAAGGAGATGTGGTGTTCTGCAGTGAGCGGAGTAACAAACGACGATTCTACGCTGGGCTTGAGACAATGAAAGTGGAAGTGGCAATAGTAAAAATTACTGAGAAGTCCCAAAGTAATAGGTGGATCTGCTGTTAAGACTTTTGAGGCTAGTTTATCAGTATTACAGGTGAACTGTGGCAGTTTTCAGCTGCCCGATGTGAATATCGAGCTGCATTTTCCTAACTTGACAACTGCAGATAACCTCCTGCTTGTTATTGAAGCCTAGTAGTTTTATAAACTGGTGCGAACACCCAATTGAGCCAGATACTCATTTTAAAACAAGAAAAAAAAAAAAGATCTTAATTAGATGCCCCAACACAAAACGAGCATTGTATTTTTTAACTCCTCCTCCAAAAATGAGAAAATTCACAGTTACTTTGCTGTTCTGTACATCAGTGGCTACTTAAAGTGAATTCTATCAACTCTTCGTTGCCATGAACAGCTTGAGTTGGTCGCTTACGTGCTTCCGACCCTGGCCCAGGGTAAAGCTGCAGCTCAGAGAGTTTCTCAAGTAGCGTTGAGGGAGAAGCAGCCTGCTCTTCCAAAGAAGACATGGAAGAGCAGGCTCTGCTGGGGACGTGTATTGCTGTGGTTCTTCGTATGCTTTGTCCAGTAAGGACTGATGGTGAAGTTCTGAAATACTAAATTACCGTGTAACTTTTGGCGGACAGGAAATGGAAAGTGAAGATTGCAAAGGCTTATCCATTAATGTAGTCCTAAGCATGGACTTGATGTTTGAATAGGAATTAGTAATAAATATTGACTTTTCTCTTGCTCAAGTAGTGTTAATTCTGTAATGAACATGAAGTGTTTGTAAGCCAAAATATCAGAAGTTGTCTTTGTTATGGGGTGACCCAGCACTGTCTGGAAAGTGCAGCTTACAATTTAGGTTTTGGTTTTTTACATTTACAATGAAAGTACTAAGTTTCCCAATTGTGATTCAAAACTGAAAAGAAGTATTATTAAATGGGCTAATTTAATAATGTGTTCTCTGTAGGAGTATCAAAAGTCTGAGTTGTACTTAAGAATATTTCTGAATTTGTGTCCAGCCAAAGGAATAGTAAAGTTATATTTCAGTTAGACCTTTTAGTCCTTCAGGTATGTTATTTTCCAGGTACATCTAGACATGATAGTAGGTTTGGGATTTTTATTTGGGTTTACTGTTTTCTTGTTGTGGTTTTTTTACTTTCTGGTTAATTGTCAGGTAACCGCTTTACAGCGGTAGCTAGTTCATGTGTTTGGGGTTTTGTTTGTTAGTAATACTAAATGCTAGGTTTTTTTAAAAAGACAATTTGCTTCATAGTTGGGTTAATCAGAGTTGTCTTTGTTTGCTATAGGACTGGGGTAAACCAGGTGACCTGTGGAACTTAGACATCCAGTGGCATGTTCCTTCATCTGAGGAAATCAACTTTGCTTTTTATTTGCTGGATACTTTTCTTCAGCCTGAGCTCGCCAGGCTGGAGCACTATGCGCTTGGAAAACTAGAAATGTCCAGGTTAGTGCTCACAGGCGGTGTTGAGAAGGTGCATGCACCCACCCGTGTCTGTTTGAAGCAGTTATTGCCAATCATACTGACACTACAAAAATTAAGGAGTAAAATACTCTAATGTTATATTGTCTTTGATATTTGCCCAACATTTTTAACTCTTGAAATGCACTTCCAAGCTACGTGTAGTTTTATAAAATGGGTAAGGTTATTTACAACAGAAATGCTCTTTGAAGTGTCTTAAGGTTTTATTCTTTATGTTGGTGTAAAGACTGCTCTGTTCTAGATTTATCTTTAAAGACGTACCACAAGTTATGCTTCCATTTAACCTTAGTCAGCAATAAAAAAAGCTCTTCCTCTGGCACAACCGTTTATGTTCCTAAGCTACAAAGTAGAACACAGAAGTGACTGGCTTGGAAATTTGCCTCTCCACTTCCTACGAGAAAGCAGATTCAGTACATGGTGTGTCCCTGCACAAAGTGCCTGTGTTGAAACTACCAGGGAGGCGATGCAGAGTCAGTGGTGAAACTAACAGGAGTGGAGGCAAAAAGCCCATTGCCTAAGCTTTTAAGCTCTGTTAGCGTGAAACCGTGGCTTCATAAGGGTAGTTTGCTCAGCACAAGATTACCATCAGTTGTAGCATGTGCTGAAGCATTTCCAAGTCTCAAATAGCAAAACCTGTTTACAGGCATTAAATCTCAAACATTCTTTATTTCTCACATTAAACCTTCAGGCCCTTGAGGCTATATATACTTGAGTTGCTGTTTGTAGCACGTGACGGCACACCTCGTGCTGTGGAGTGCAGCCCTGCATGAACCAGGGCGTGGTGTTTCAGACTCTGAAATGTTTTTCTGACTACGTTCATGCACTTTTTAATCTGAAAAAGACAAGTCAATGCCACCAAACTGCAATCAGAAAGTGTACTTGGGCTGAAACAAGAAAGGATATGTTTCCTGCTGAAGTCTTTGGCTTATTTGTGTGGTTTTTTTCCGTGTTAAGAGAATTAAGCAAGAAATAAGTTTTCACATTTGTTGCATTATAATTTATCTCCAGACTGTAAAATACTCCCTCATGAAGTATTCCCTTGTCCTGCTCAGGGTGGGAAGGACTTTTCTTGGCTTTGGGGTGAGGAGTCGCTTCATGGGTTTTTAGCTGAGAAGTAGATAAAATTCTTCAAAACAATTTTTAGGGGTAAATCTGTCTGTTTTGCGACTAGTTTATCTCATTGTACTGAAGTTACCTTCACGATTTCAGAATATAGTCTCTTCAAGTTTTTTAGGAAGCGAAGTTGCATGTTGGAGTTCTGTAACAGAATTAGGTTGGATCAGAAAAGCACAGCTTGGTTTCTGTAGTGGTCCCTCTTGTGCTTAGAACTTGATACAGCTAAAGAAAAAAGCTTCACAAAATAGAGATCTTTTCTCATTTGTGTGTTTTCGAGCATTTAACAAATAAGTAATTGGGTTTTCTTCTTTAAGAGATGACGTGCAGCAGTGCCTTGCCATAGTGCATAACTGCTTGATTGGTTCTGGGAACATTCTGCCTCCTCTGAAAGGAGAAAGGGTGGCTCATCTGTAAGTACAACTTCTTTTTATATCACAGTCGTTCTCGTCCATCATATTATTTCATCCTGGTTTTTAGTGCTTTCTCTCTGCTATTATCACACAACTGCTTCTAGCGGCTATTTTTAAGGAACTCTGATACTAGGATAAAGATACAGAAATTGGAAATAGTGACGTACAGAAACACTTGAATGCTTAAAACGTGAAAGAATGTTAAGTGTTTTTTTCCATGCAAGACTCTGAAAATGTTTTAAAAGGACAGGTGACGACACTGCATCACTGATGCTACTTTATGTAAAGAAATGGAAACCAGACATTTACTTTAATATTTTGGGTAGATAACTTTGACCTAAGTCCTGGGAAAAGGATGGCTTTGTTTTTTGGTATGGTTGTTAACAGCGAACTCCATAAAGCAGTAAGTAGGACTTGTGTAAATAATAGATACACTTCCTTACTTCATAAAGAAAGGAGCAAAGTCAGAAAAGCTTCGTCACTGTGTCAGGAAAGGATTCTGCCCCAGCACTCAAATTCACCTGTCCTTCCTAGACTAAGATGACTTGGAGCCACACTTGGTTTGATGAGTGTGGTTGTAGGTTTGACAGTGAGATCAAATCTCTTGCTATTTAACAGATCTGATGAGTTTCTGTTAAAGGGGAAACTGGGATTCTGGTTTCCAGGTGATCTTAAGGTGAACTTGTCTCTGACAAACACTCTGGCCCATAGGTTTGGTTGGTTTAGAAATGTTCGAACTGAGGTGTACTATTAGTAAATCCAGACGGATGGCATGAAATTTAACTTGTTGAATTAATTTTCAATGAGATTCGCATAGTCAACGATTTCCATAAAGTATAGTAACACTTGGTTTGTTTTCATGCAGGGTCCCAAGTCTGGTGTGTTTGGAAGAGACAAAGCTGTACACTGGTGTTGAATATGGTGAGTAGATCCTCGTTCTGTTCAGACAGGTTGTAAGCATTGTTTGGTTTTTGTTGGGGTTTTTTTTCCCTAAAAACAGGTGGTTCTTGAGACCATAATTTTGATTCTTCTCTTTGTATTTATATATATAATAATTTTATATATAATAATAATAACAACATATGGGCTTTTCTGGCCAACACAGAACTTAAGTAGACACTGTTTAACCTTGAGTGATGGTATGCAAGACACAAATCTCCTGCAGGAATATGGCTGGGAATGAGAGCTTGGGTCCAACCCCCAGGTCACAATGGTTGGCCCCTTGTCCTCCCACACAGATGAGGGGTGCAGGAGGCAAATTCCATCATCCGAGGACTACTCTTGAGAGATGGAAGGAATCAAGGCATAACCTGCTAAAGGCTGTGACAGCTCCATTAGAAGAAAACTGCCTTTTTCAGGCTTTGTGTGTGTTCTTCACCATCTTCCAAGTGAAGATGAGCTATTTGAATAAGGACCCGAGGCACACAGTAGCTGTTTATCAGACTTCAATGGTTTTAGGTGCTTAAATGCTTCTGAAATCTGGTCCGTTACTTTGCAAGCAGTGAGTTTGTAGCCATATAACAAGTAATAGAGAATGGATTTTTAGTTTGTGGTCCTTTGCAGCAATTAAGATTTTTTTTTTTTTGTCTGGTTTTATAGTTTATTAACACCCTGTTGACTTGATAAACAAGAAAAGGCCCTTATCTAAAGTGGTGTCCTTCGATGAAACAAGATGGTTATTTTTATTAGTCCATACTGCCATTTCTGAATAATATGCTCTGTATAATAATGAAGAAATGTTTCTCTTTTTTTGTAGATTTATCAAGAGAGAATTACCGAGAAACAATTGCCAGGGTTACAAGGAGATTGCTGCGTAAGTTCAACCACTCCTCCATCTTACAAGTACTGTGTTGTGCTTTTAAGTATAATTCTATAGATGAGAAACTTGTTTCATTTACTTTGCCTATGTTTTTTTAAACTTAAGCTTTGTAGAACTAAAACTATTGTCAATTTTTAAAACTCTTTTCCTGTGTGATAATAAATTCATTTTCTTTCCAATTGCAGGCTATATACTTGATAACTCAGAAGATGATACCAAGTCTTTATTCCTAATAATTAAGGTATACTTATAATTCATAATACTTAAGGGAAGATAGCTTGTTTTGCAAAAAAAAATCACTTTGTCATCTTTTTCTTTCTACAGATTATTAGCGACGTTTTACAGTTCCAAGGGTCTCACAAGCATGAGTTTGATTCGCGATGGAAGAGCTTTAATCTAGTGAAAAAGTCCATGGAGAACAGGGTCAGTGACTTTTCTTTGTACGGCTTGGGTGGAAATAGTCCCTAATGTTCAGAGACTTTTTTTCAGATTTTCCTTACTGCCCTGATCAGTTTTCATAACTTTGAAGTCTGATTTCTTGATAAGAATACTGTTTTACAATGCTTTTGTGTCTTTATTTGGAAATCTAACGAGTAAATAGCTTGGAACTTCCGAATTGTAGTAATCCTCAGTTGCATGTATCCTTGGAGCAGTCTGAGATCTGGCTCTAGTTAACTGAGAAATTTCTGTGAGCAGAGCTTCCTTTTGCTTACAGAGCAAGAGGCAAATAAAAAACTTGTGTTAGCGCAAAAAAACCAAGGTTGTCTGCTAAGAGAAGTTTATACGTGAAATCTGCCTGTTTGGAGAAGAAAAAGACTGCATGGGGAACGCAGTACAAATTGCTGATACGAATACTGAAATCTGAACCCAATTATGTCTTTATTTACAGCTGCAAGGAAAGAAACAGCATATCCGAGCCTTGCTGATAGACCGAGTTATGTTGCAGCACGAGGTAATGCTTTCACTTAGACCTTCACCTCCTACTTTAGTTGACAAGCTGATTTGTTGCATTGTCATTTATCAACAGATACAATAATCCTGCCACTAGTTTCTCTTAAGTGTGAGATATAAAAACAATCCGTCCTTTATTTCTGTTTTCTTTTTAATGTAGCTGAGAACACTCACGATGGAAGGCTGTGAATATAAAACTTCCCACCAGGAGATGATCAGAGACCTTTTGTGTTTGTCCACAAGTTCATACGGTCAGGTGAGGAACAACCTCTTTTAAAAGGAAATAATAAATAAATTCAAATTGTTTCCGTGGCAGCATTAAATATTTACTTATTTGCATTATTGGCCAGTTTCAGCACAGTTTTTGCCCCTTCTTTGTCAAATAAAGAACTTAACTGGGTGGGGACGCTGCCAACTTAGGTTACAAATTATGAATTTAAGGACTTTACTACCACTTATTCTACAAATTCTACAAATCTGTGCATTTTTGCATCACGTTAACTGCATGCACGAGTAACTGAAATGGTTGATGATCACCTCTCTTGCCACAGGTCCGAAGTAAAGCTCAGCAAGCATTCTTCACTGCTCTGGGAACATACAACTTCTGTTGCAGAGATATCATTCCCTTGGTTCTGGAGTTCTTGCGTCCTGACCGGCAGGATGTCACTCAAAAGCAATTTAAAGTACGGCCTCATTGATTTGCTTTCATGTCTGTCTTCTAAAAGTGTTTTTGTAGGGGAGTTTTTAACGGTGACAGTAGGGTTTGCTTGTTTATCGGTGTGACTGGTATTTTCACGGTATACAGCTTAAGCATGACTAGTGTAAGGAATTGCCTGGGTTAGATCAGTTGGCAAGCAAAATTCTGTGTTTATGTACATTCCTCATTTCATTGTGTGTTCAGGGATTACAAAAATATGTTAACACCGATTTTTAAATGGTGAAATGCAAATGGAGAAGCTGTAGTCCAGTGTGGCAGAACTCACTAAGCAGTTCTATCAGCTGTAGAAGCGTAGAAAATAGCGTGAGCTGGACAAAAAGTTGATCACCCAAAAAAGTTACACTAAATCAGGTGGCTTCTGTTGTGAATAATTGAATTGAATAATCTCCTTGGTAGTGTAATTCAGAAATCAGTCAGCCTTTCTGTGGATCAGTTAATTGGCAGGGCTTCCGATCTCATTAAAAAGGTTCTTTAGCATGAAGAAGATTCTGACGAATTTTGACAATGAGGTCACATAGCTGAATGTTTATGGTCCATTTTCATGATGTGATAATGTGAAAATTTAATTTTCCTTCTGTGTGCCTGTGTGTTTATGTAGATAGTTATCACTTACGTATCAACAATTCTTTAGCTTCCTAAAATTACGTCTTTCACTTTACAGGGTGCCTTATATTGTCTTCTTGGAAATCACAGCGGAGTTTGTTTGGCAAATCTTCATGATTGGGATTGTATTGTACAGACGTGGCCAGCAATTGTTTCTTCTGGGCTTAGCAAAGCTATGTCCTTGGAAAAACCATCCATAGTCAGGCTCTTCGACGACCTCGCAGAAAAGATCCATAGGCAGTATGAAACCATTGGGCTGGATTTTGCAGTAAGTGACAAATTGCGTGGTATTGATGTCTTGGGTTCTGAGAGTATTTGATTAAATAAATGCTCGAGACTCGAATATATTATTGGAGTTCACGTTCTGATGTTGAACACATGCCGAGCTCTTACAGGGGAACGTAGACTTGCCTAATCAGTGGGATAAATGGCATGGCACTTACTTTAAAGAATGAATGCCAATTAACGAACATCTTTTATAAACAATTCTTACGCTTAATGAAATCCTGATGTTTGCCTCTACCTTTATTTTAGAACAGGATAAAACATGTACTTGGAGCAATAACTCTGCTGTGTGAGGACAAAAGCTCTCTTTCCCGCTTCCTCACAAGCTTGTCTGTGTGCACGGGGAATTCTGCACTCTGCTTACTTGAAAACAGGTTTAAAAATGCTTACGTTGCTGCTCAGTCCCAAATTTTTGCATTTTCTGCCAATAGGTTCCAGAGAAATGCATCAAGATAGCTGTCATGCTGCAAAAATCAGAACATCCCGGTTCAAACTTCACAGGTCTCTGTTCAGAAGAAATTCAGTTAGGGATTCAGCGACAGAAGGAAAAGAGTGCTGAGGCTCTGCGGTGAGTTAAACTTCCCTCAACACCAGCTTATACTGCCTAATACTTAGTGTACTTGAAATGCAGTAGTCCCAAATTGCTAAACTGAATCTTAAGCTTGACAAATTCAGGATTGTTGTGGTGTATTTTCCTATCATGGCTTGGCAGCCTCTCTCCTCTACGCTCAGATTTTCTTCCCTCTTCCCTGTCCTCCCACTTGGTGCTGTGTTTACTTCATTGCCTTCACCCATCTTTTACTGAGGAACTTTAATTCTATTTTTAAATGGTTTTCTCAGTATTATTTGCTTGGTGATTCCCTCTTTTTTTTTTTTTTTTTTTTTTCTCCTCAGAAACTATGAAAATTTGGTCAACATGCTGCTAGACTGTGTGGAACAAAGAAATCTGTAAGTCTACCTTGCATGAGAAATTTTTTGGGGGTGGATTGGAGGTGGCTGCTTGAATAGATATCAGTGGCATGAAGAACTGCTGTTCGAATAATCAGAATTTGGTAATATTTTTCACACCCTCAAGGTAATTGTCCAAAAGCAGTATGTCAGTAGCAGTCTTACATAAAATAGATTTTGGTAAAGATGTGAATGAGTCTCAAATCAATTTTCATTGGGCGCTTGATTTGTTAATACAAGGTGGCATCACATCTTGGAGTTAAGCTTTGTCATTAATTAGTTGGATCTGTTGGTTTTTGGGGTTTTTTTAATATTTTCTTGATCTGGGAAAAACACTCTGGTTTTATCTGCGTAATACTGACCTCCACACAGATGTTAATGGGTTTAATTTGTGTTTCAAACCTGTAAAAGAATATCCCTAGAGGTCAAAATGCCAAGATCAAAAGGGCACCATTAACTGAACAGCTTTGGGTGCACTGGTGTGTTCCCAGAGCTTTCCCTGAATGCCAGGTAAGCCGTGGCGTAGATCTTGGCTTATGTTAGTCCAAACACTTACGTAATCTCAATGCAAATAATGGTTTCTGTGCAAAAGCAGTACATGGAACAATGCTATTTATTTCTGGGTTGTTTTGTTTTTTTTTTCCAGTCCCTGGAAGTTTGAGCACATCAGCATTGGTTTTCTGTCTCTGCTCCTGAGGGACGATAGGATACTGCCCGTCCGTGCCATCAAGTTCTTTGTGCAGTGTCTCAACCACGACGCAATTGTAGTTCGTAAGGTAGACCTGACAGAATTCTCTTTTTTGGTTGGGGGCTTAGCGGGGCTGACATCAGGTGTCTGTGGTGTTTTGCTGGGGGAAAGCACAGAGGCGGAGGGGCACATCCAGCCACATGTGGGGATGGAAGCTCCTAATCCCCAAAGACGAGTCGTGGCGATGCCGTAGCCGTGACATATGGTGCAAAGTCTGCGGAGTGTGAAGATGTGGAAGGGACCTGTTCGTTCTTATTTACTTCAGAACTCATTCCAGCATTCCTTTGGCAGATGTGTTTTCCATCTACAGCTTATTAGTTGAAGGGAGCCATCCATGTGTTATATTTGTACTTTTTTCTCTGTGAGGCTTGACACTAATTCGGGGGTTTTTGGGGGTTTGAGGTTTTTCTGGGCTACAAAGATCACCCCTTAAGTCATGTCTTGCATCCCCTGTAATGAGTGAGATGACTTCTTTATAGAATCCTATGGTTGGAAAGGACCACCAGGATCATCAAGTCCAACCTTCATCCTAACACGGGAAGCATCAGCCACTGACTGAGGTGACAGTTCACCGTGATGTTCATTAAGTGCTTTTTAGGGCTCTGAGTAGCTGGCTTAAAATGTGTCTGTGCTGAGATGATGGGCACGTCCTTCTGGAGGTAGGGGTGTGGAGGAGATGCTGCAGTGCCCCTTTCTTTCTTCCTTGCAGGTGGCCATCTCGGCTGTGGCTGGTATTCTTAAGCAGCTCAAGAGAACACACAAGAAAGTGCCCATCTGCCCTTACGAAATAAGTAGGTTTTATTTAATAGAAGAAATATCTTACTAACATGTATCTGAAATTTTTTTTACAGTGTGTTTTTCTGAATAAATTAAACGTAGAGTCAGAAGGTTTTTATTTTCTCTCTGGTTGTGTCCTAAGCAAACAAAACAGTCACTTGTCAGTTTTGTTTCCTTTGTCGGGAGTGTTATATTTGTATTAATTCCCTAAGCAAACAAAACAGTCACTTGCTGGTTTTGTTTCCTTTTTAAGCCCCGTTACACTTGCCAGTGTGAGTTAAGCTATTCACTCCTTTGAAGTGAGTTAAAGTTGAGAGAGACGGTCATTCTCCTTTCAGAAAGTCTTATAATTTGTGAGAATCATTTGTACATCTCCTTTTCATTCTTTCAAAAGTAATTTCAAATGGCACATTTTCTATAAAATCAGTAAAATAATCTCTTAGATTCCTGTTACTTCTAATCTCCTCGGGCAAATCTCTGTGCAGATTTGACTGGGGAGAGGGACACCTAAAAGCTCCGTAGAATCTTGTATTAAAAGTAAGTTATAACATCTGCCGGGACCGTTAAGGAACGAGTCTGACGGAGTCTGAATCGCTCTGTAACCAGGCGGGAGCCCCAGGCCTTCCAGCATCCAGGCTGGGGACAGAGCGGACAACCAGTGGCTGCACTACGACAGCCGGAGCGTGCCAAGGACGAAGGAGGCGTGGGAGGCCTGTTGTTTCGTGGAGAAAACGCACTGGGGATACTACACCTGGCCTCGGTGAGCATCGTCAAGCGTGGCAATAGAACTGGGAGTCGGCAGGAAGGGGGAAATTAGAGAACGCTTGTTAGGTTTAATTTTTCTTAATTGAAACAAAACAAACTCAATTTATGATGTCGCTTGTGCTTCTTGCTTGTTTGACCACTTCTGGGTGGGTTTGCTGGGGCTGCTGTTGTTGTTAATTATTTTCTACCCATTTCTCTTTGGGTTTTGTGGGTACTATAGGTGCAGATTTCATGTGGCTGTTCAACCGCTGCCTTTAAAATGAAGTATGCTTGTTTGAAAATTATAGTTGTGAAATATGCAGAGTATTCTGTCGCTAACAATCCTGGATTGCTTGCTGTAGCAAAACCTTTCGACAAACAGACTTAACTGTTTTGTTGTAAATTTTAAGTTTTGCTCTTTTGGAGTTGGTAAATCCTATTTAATATAGAGAATATTTTTTTACTTTGAAATGTGTTGCTATATTATGGTTAGGATTTTGGTTATTGTTGCTCTTGTTGTTATTATTATTGTTGTTATTATTATTATTATTTTCAGAACTATGACAGTTTATGCTCCAGTTGAGCATCAACCAAAGCTTGGGCGGAAGAGAGATGAGCTATCAGAGGTAGGAGTTTCAGTAGTTTGGTGATGTTTTCATTTTTTTTTTTTAATATTACTCCTCCTTTCTTTTTTCGATGTTGGCCACAGATTACTGTGGAGGTGAAATTCCCTTCTCTCTTTTAGCCCTGAGTATTGCTTGCCTTTTAGAGAGTGCTCACGCAAAAGGTGCGGAAACCTTTTGTTTTGCTTGATTGCAAACCAAGGTGGAGCTTGAACTCCACGACGTGATTTTGTGGCTGTGTGGATATAATCATGTTTTTAACAAGCAATAAATGATAACTATTCTGAAAACTGCATGCCCACAAGATACTTTTTAATCCTGGTTTTCTACTTCATTTCTATATTACTGTGTTAGTGGACAAGAAGAAATTATTATTTTCATGTCTTGCAGCTTCTCTGTCAGAGATCATGGAATAATTGTATTAATGAGCACTTTTTTGTTCCCTTCCCAATCTTTACCTTGCTCTGAACTCCGACAATTGGTGGCAGTGGGAAGGACTACTTTGTAGGGGTTGTGCTGGTGAAAGAGACAATCCAAAATCATTAATGAAAATAAAATTCAGAAGTGTTGCAAAACCTTATCCAATATTCCCTATAAAATGAGGGGGGGGATGTCTGACTGAGGCATGATTTTTGCCAAAAATGGAATTAAAATGAAAAATGGGACCTGGAAGGATTCGAATGTTGCTCTGACAATCAAGCACCTCAGAGCTAATCCTTATTTTTTTTTTTCTGTTACAGGCAGAACAAGTTATATTTGATCACTTTTCCGATCCCAAGTTTGTTGAGCAGCTAATCAAATTTTTGTCTTTAGAAGACAGAAAAGGAAAAGACAAATTTAATCCTCGCAGATTTTGCCTCTTCAAGGTAACTAGAGTTCACTAATTAAACTGCTTCCATTTTGTAGATAATTATCAAAGTGTGGAAAAGCCACACGCTACTTGGCTTACACCCCACTGTGGCAAGTTGATTTTGAAACGTATGCTGCTATGATTAATCCTTTGAATCCTCTCTTCTGATTAATTAGAGTAATATAAAAGTATGTAGGACACTTGTATATAATTCTGTTACAAAAGCAAAGTAATTTCACTTTCGGAGTATTCAGTTCTTAAGCGCTTCACAATCTTATTTTCTTCCTACAAAGTGGTTTAGACAGATACTCACTGAAGACACTCTTGTGTTTTGATTTACAGGGCCTTTTCAGGAACTTTGATGATGCCTTCTTGCCAGTTCTTCAGCCCCACTTGGAGCAACTTGTGGCAGACTCCCACGAAAGCACCCAGAGATGCGTAGCTGAAATCATAGCTGGCTTAATAAGAGGTTCTAAACACTGGACATTTGAGAAGGTGCTGAAGTAGTATAGTTGAGTGATTCATGGAAGTTAAGGAATAAATATGAGTTACTAAACAAGTTAAACATATGAAGTTTATGGATTTTGATGTCATCTGCATCCAAGAAAGGACTGGAAAATGGTTGCAACACTCGGTGCTTTATTGCCGAACTTTGAGCCCAATTCATAGCTTGATTTGGTGCCTGTATAATACTGGGCATTAGTAAAATAATTCAAGATTAAAACTGAACACAGGAGATAGCCAAGCTGACATGGCTTATTTCCAATGGGAATAAGAGCTTGTGTCCACCTCGGATGATGACATCCTTATTTAGTCTAGGCCTGGCTGTCAAGATTATCTTTTAAATTAATTTCTATGCTGAAAAAAGAATTCTGGGAGAACCAGTTCCTTAATAAAACAGAAAATTAAAGCCGGGGTGAGGAAGAAGTCCTTGGGGTGTGCAAGCGGGCTGCCCTACCAAAAGCCAAGTGTATGCAGTCTCTGTTTTTCCATGATTTTGAAAAGATGGATGGTTCTCACTGGTCATTTTGTCCTTAAATAGACAAATCTTGTCTTTCACCTTTTTGCTGAGCAGGTGGATAAACTTTGGAAGCTTCTGTGTCCATTGCTTCGAACAGCTTTGTCCAACATCACAGTGGAAACGTACAATGACTGGGGCACGTGCATAGCAACCTCCTGTGTAAGTACCTCGCTTTCGGTCTCGTCGAGCGATAGCCAGACGGTCAAGTTTTGCAGAGAATAGGGAAATATGAGCGTTGTGAGCAGAGGTATTTGGGAATGTTTCACCAGCGAAAACTGGGAACTGAGTACGCTACAAAAATAACATCCATTTAAAATCTAAGAGCCTTTTTGGAAATGTTGTTCTCTTCTGCCCTTTGCAGACATGTGTAATAGTTTTTGGAAGGGAAATCAACCCTTAGTTTTCTTCTGAAGTGTTTTAGAGGAGCTGTGTGAGGTTGGTGGGTGATGTTAATGTGTGTGCTTGCTGTGTATTCCAATTTTTGTGGAAGTTCTTGCACTCAAAGTACATATTCTTGCTTTAAATGTGCAGCTTAGCAATCTGCTGGGAAAACTCCGTCTCAGGTTGTCTTCTAACATCCAGTGAGGTTTCTATACGCTGAGGTGGACTCAGGGTTGTGGTGTCTGAGGAGCGGGGTAAATGATGGGCCACAGACATCTTGGATCAGTAATTCTTTGAAATCGCTCAGCAAAATTCAGAATAGTTTGTCAGCCAGAGCCTGGGCAATTAATGAGCAAAACTCCGACATGATTATTCATATATGTCAAAAATAAAGCTAAAATTCCTTCTTATTCTTATCAAAGTGAGTGTAGTTTCGGTGGGGTTTCCTCCTAGCGAGAATCATTGTGAAAAGATACTTAACTTAGCACGTGCTTCATAGAATAAACTCAAAGGACGCAAAGAAAATCTGTTAAAACTTCCCTTGTTTATACATTATTTACATTTGAAATATCCCCGATTTGCTTATATCTCTGATATTTGCTTCTCTTCAGGAGAGCAGAGATCCTAGGAAACTGCACTGGTTATTTGAGCTGCTGTTGGAATCTCCGTTGAGTGGTGAAGGAGGATCTTTTGTAGATGCATGGTAAAATTTGATTTTAACTGTTTTGTTGTGGCTGAATAAGGAAGGAAGTAAAGCACGGGTGAAATGTATTGGAGTATATGGTACCAGCTGACTTGCAGAAGCAGGGAACAAAGCGCTGCTTTCCAGTTAACTTTCCCCACACAATGGCAGTTTCTTCATTATTTTTTTTAAGCTGATTAAATCTATTTAAGAGAATGCGAAGGTTCGGAACTGGCATAGCAGCAGCACTGTTTTATTTGGTAATTTTTACCTATCTTGGCGTGCAACTCATGCAAAGACGCCTTTGGACACACGCACAACATTCCTGAACAAGGCTTGGAGGGGGCTGGGGAAGGGAGGAGCCATTTTGTGTGACTAAAGATGAGCTGTTGTGATTCCCAGCCGGCTTTACGTGCTGCAAGGGGGCCTCGCACAGCAGGAATGGAGAGTACCAGAGCTGTTGCACAGACTGCTGAAGTACTTGGAACCCAAACTCACGCAGGTGTACAAAAACGTCCGGGAGAGAATAGGAAGGTCAGTGTTCTCTTCCCCTGTTCTTGGGGTTTTGCTTTTCGTTTTATCTGGGTGACTGAGCATCTCAGTAATTACACTGACGTGGTGGCTGCTTATCTCTGTGCGTTAATACTGGTAAAAGAAATGAGATGAATTATTGTTGATAGACTAGCTTCAGAAAGGTCAGATGACTTCTCGGGTTTTGTATATGGACTGTTGTGTTTACGTATGATATCTCTAAAATGCTTAAAAACAAGTCCCAAAAAAAGCCTTCCAAAAACCGACACCACAACCCAAATTTTCTGTGTCAAAGTCTGACTAAGCCATAAATACGCTGAGGATCCTTTAGAGAGCATTTTATTGACTTCAAAACTAGTTACAGATCTATTTGGAGACGAGTGGTGTTGTAGCTTAGTGATTGTCTAACCCTGCTTGATTTGAATATCTACAAAGAGGGTGTTTGAGAAACATTTGTTTTTAAATAACTTTGAAGTGAAGATACTGGGAAATTTTCTATAACTAACTTCTTCAAAGTTCAACAGACTGACTTCAGATCACTTTTAGCTGTGTTCTCTAGACAGTGGTCCTGCTAACTATATATTCTTGCTTGCTTTGTTTGCTTTTTTAGTGTTTTGACCTACATATTCATGATAGATGTTTCCTTGCCAAATACTGCTGCAACTAAATCTCCTCGCGTCCATGAATTTACTACCCGGATACTTGAAAATCTTAAACCCCTCATGGAGGCAGATGAAGAAATTCAGAATCATGTTATGGAAGAGAATGGAATTGGTGAACAAGACGAGCGAACTCAGGGCATTAAACTCTTGAAAACCAGTGAGTTACTTGATGAGGTTAAACGGGAGATATTTTAGGACATAGTGATTGCGCTCTGCAAATCAGACGGTTGCAGTACACAATTTTTCCTCCCAGATCTGTGCTGCGACAAGGAACCTGTTGTTTCAGAGTTGAGGTTTATAAAGTCACTTTTACAGGGTCAAACTTAAGTACCAGTAAAGGTCCGTTATAGTGTGAGAACATCTCACACCCAAGTCTGGCAATAAATTTGGTCTGTAAGTTCTTTTGGAAATATTACTGGTTTTCATCTTAATCGGTGATCATTCCTCTTTATCAAAACAGTTCTGAAATGGTTGATGGCAAGTGCAGGACGGTCCTTCTCTACAGCTGTCACAGAGCAACTCCAGCTTTTACCCTTATTTTTCAAGGTATGTGCTTTAATTGCTCCTTTATTAGTCTCGTTAGATTTAGAGAGGGATTCTATATATAAACCGAAGTTCATTAAAAAAAAAAAACTGTAATGGTAATTAAAAACATGCATACCAAAGAGGCCCAAAATACATTTTTTTTAATGCTTATGCATGTTTAAGTTGCCAATCCAGCCTTTTAAATGGTTTCCTGAAAATAATGATTTGTAGGTGAATGCCCTGTACCTGTGTAACTTCGGGGGGAAGAAGTGTTTAATTGATGTATGAGCATGTGTTGTTTCTATTCTGATAGTTATCTTGAGTTGTTTGCTTTTGTTCCGTGATTATACAGTTCTTTCTAAATGGTGATACTGGTCTTGTTTTTCCTGGCACCTCTAATCCTTGTGTTCTTTTGTGGAGCTGGGCTACTCAGTGCTACGTATCTGAAATAATACATACTTACGTGCTCCAAAGCAGAGGTCTTGCTGTATAGAAACATCAGTCAGTTATCCGACAATAATATATGTGACCACAAAATAAAGGTGTGCTTACGTGAAAGCAAACTCGAAATACTGGCAAAGTATTTGGACCTCCATCTAAAATACTACATTAATTGGATTTGATACAAAAAGAACTGCAATGGGGAGCCAAAGTCTTAACGGCACCCGTTTAATCCTCCTTAAAGAGCTTCAAACTAGCTGTACTGTTTAGATAAGTAATATATGGTGCATGGACCAAGGATCTCTTGATTCTATTCATGGTTTTTTCCACAGCTTAGTGCTGAGAATATTTTAACATGATGTTGATTGATTTTCCCAGTTAACTTTGTCTTTCAGCATTACATTGGTTGTATTTTTTGCCCTTTCAGGAGATTGAACTTTCCTTCAGGATTGTGCTGTTGACAGTGCTTATTTACTAAGAGTAGCCTTTTATTTTTTTTCCCCTCTCTCACCTTATTCTATAGATTGCACCGGTAGAAAATGACAATAGCTACGATGAGCTCAAAAGAGATGCGAAGATGTGCTTGTCGTTAATGTCTCAGGGTTTGCTGTATCCTCAGCAAGTGCCTTTGGTACTTCAGGTGCTAAAACAAGTGAGTTGGGCCAAAGAGCTTAAAGCTTCTTGTTAGCTGATGCACTGAGCTTTTTTTCTTCTCAGTATGATACCATAGCTGTGATTTGAAGAGAATTGAACGCTGATTTTCTTAGAGATTAAAGGAAAGAGTTTATTAAAAGTGTTTTAAAACATCCTTAGAAACAGGAAGTGTGTTTTGGTTTGTTTCCTACTTGCAAACATTTAAACAACTTGTGTTTGGGTAAGAAATTGAACAGTATTTTCATAAATTAAAATTGGTTTCAGTTGTGGATCAGTTAAAGCCAAACATGTCTCCTCATGAGCAAAACAGTTCAAAATCCAGTTTCAGAATGAGTTGTCGTACGTGTTCCGTTGTATAGAATCGATATACTCCAGCAGAAGGGAATTTCTGCTTTATTTATATCTGCCTTGTGACTGATGTTGGGGATGAATCAAAGGGAGAAGCTTCCCTGCTTTGTCTTTTACCTGATGATTTAACAGATACCTAATACCCTGTCTGTTAAATAACAGTATGCTTTGGAAATGAAGCCTGTAATAAATCAGTTGTCCAAATAATAATTGCGGGCTTTGGAGCGTATGAAACAAAAATATATGAGTAAGGGAAGTTATTTGCAACTCTCCCCCGAAGCTTTTTCTTTTCTTAGTTTAACGTCAGGTAGGTGCTTTCTCTCCCATTCCTGCTTTCTCATACGGGCTTGTTTATACTTGCAGACGGCAAGAAGCAATTCTTGGCACGCTCGGTATACCGTGTTAACCTACCTCCAGACCATGGTGTTCTACAATCTCTTCATCTTTCTCAACAATGAAGACGCAGTCAATGACATTAGGTGGCTGGTTATAAAACTCCTGGAAGATGAACAGCTCGAGGCAAGTAATACCTCTTGTTGAATGCTTTGTTTCACATGGCTGGTTGTAAACTAATACAGCAAATATTTCTGGCTTAGCATTCTTCCTGTTTTGAAAATATAACAAGCTTTATGGGATTGATTTCTTTCATATTCCGTTTTTTTTGTTGTAATATTTCGTTCCAGGAAGACAATGGGTTAGGAAATAAGCCATTAATTATTTTTTAAAGGTCTCTTGTTCCTACTTGTTCAATAGAGAGGAACATAGCTTTGTTTTAATCTTGGTTTAGCTACAGCTGAAATAGGGATATTATCATTGTACTATAAATATGAGCTTGGATGCTGGTAGGAAGTTCAACTTCCAGCAGGGTAAAAAGCTGTAAAATGCTGTGTGAAAACTGTATAAACCTACTATTTATTACTCTCTAGGTCTGTTTCCCATTTAATCATGCCATCTTATTAATGCAGAAAATATTTTTTTATATGTGCAGCTCACCGAGGAAGTATTTCTTCATTTCTGAGTAGTTTTGTGAAAATTTCTCTAGCAGATGTCATTAGTGTTGATGCTGCGTGATTCAAAAAGGTCATAGTTTGTCAGCTGGCTTGTCAGTCTGACGAAGTTTTGGGCATCTCTTGAGCTAGTGGTGGTGCAGTAGGTACAAATGGAAGGAGATAAAATCCCAGACCTTGGCTGTGGTACCTGCATCCTGCTGCAGCTCCACGTGTGGAGCGCACAGTGTGCTCGTAGAAGTGCTGTCGGGAGCGTCAGCTTGTCCTCGGGGGCGGGAGGGGATGAAAAGGTGCCTGCTGTGAATCACGGAGTCGTGTTTGTCAGGCTTCCAAAAGATCACCGGGGTATTTTATTCTGTATCGCAGATCCACAGAACTGAAGGCTTGTGTTAACGGTGTGAATTCAAGTATGGTTGGTCATGCTCAAGCGCAGTGTAG
Organism: Eurystomus gularis; assembly: GCA_013400335.1. NCBI lineage: Eukaryota > Metazoa > Chordata > Aves > Coraciiformes > Coraciidae > Eurystomus > Eurystomus gularis. The sequence continues at coordinate 31,457 of VZZY01013735.1, forward strand.
ATCTTTAGTGTTAACCTCCAGCCTGTTCCATTTCCCCTGCACTGTCCTTGTCACTGGTTTTGTGCTGTTGGCAAGTACCAGTGAAATCCTACTTTGAGGTGCTTGGACGCTTTTTCCTTCCTAGAAGAAAGAGATGATTCTGAAGTGTTCTGCTAAAACAAAGATCCTGGCTTGGGTCCTCCTGAAGCTATGTTTTAACCAGTAGTCATACCTGAGATGTGAAGCTTGCTTTGTGAGCAGGGAATGGCAAATAATTTGAATGGACAAATGAAAATTTCTGGTTGAAAAGGTTTGACGGTACAATCTCCAGAAAGCACTCGGACTCCTGGCCCAGCCATGCCAACGGCAGGCTGCCGATGAGCTCTCTCGCGTCACGATTTGTTACAGCGAGCTGGAAGGCAATAATTTGCCATCCCAGAGAAGTTGTTTCCCCCTCCAGTCAGAGCACTTCCTCATAATCTCACGTCATTTTGAAAAATACCTTTTATTCACTGTAATGCAATTTATCTAGTTATTTTAAAGGTACAAAATTACTCCTCTGCGCTACAGAGATGCAAATCAAAAAAGCCTGTCTACGTTCATAACCACTGAGGATCATGTCGTTGCCATGGAAGCTTTCACTTTTCTTTGAAAAGTAGTCTGGTTCTGTCTTGGTAATAATTGGCAAGATGCAGTATCTTGCAGAGTAATTCCGTGGTATTTTTTTAACGCTGGGTATTTAAGATGAGAATCTCGAGCTTTAACTAGTATATGGTGTCTTTACCCTATAGTGCCGAGATCTGATTCTTGGCTTTAAATAATTATCCTTTTTTTTTGCTTATTTTGATACAAAGGTGCCAGACCTAACGATCCAGTCCAGCATGTTCTTTGTTTTAATATACAGTTTGTGCTTCTAATATTGCTAGAACTACTGCTCTCAAACTTGCTGCTGATTTCATATCTTATTCATGAAGCCGTTGCAACAAACCCCAGCAAATGACAATGTCACATAGCAGCGAAGCCGCGACACGGAGCGAGCGTGGGTCACGGAGCAATCCGGCTTCTGTCAAACACAAATTTCACGCCGCCAACTTTAAGCACGGGTCTCTAGAATTGAAGAAAGCTGCACTTTGTATTGTGGGAAATTCTCCTTCTGAAAGCCAGCGCTGATGGAGTACTATGGATGTAAGAGCTTAATGTGACCCTGCGGCTGATAAAGGGAAAGAGAAGACAGTCCTGAAAAATAGGCTTGAAAAATAACGTCTCTGTGTGCAGCAGGATAACCAGCCCTGAATATTACCTCTGATTGTCATGTCGTGCAGGCAGCTGGAGAGAGCTGCGGGAATGGTTTGAGTTCAGGACAGCACGTTTTGCACTAAATCATTCTATTTACTCAGAAGTAGAGGAAAAGTGAAAATGACTTGGAGCTGTGGTTGAAGTGACAACCTAGGTAATCCCAAAGCATCTCCTTCATGGTTTTCTCAGCCGTTGTTTGATCTAGGAGCTTCCTGTGTTTAGTCTTTTATAACTCAGCGTACTGAATTCCCAGCACTCAAGCCTTAATAAACCTTTTTTCATACTACACTGCAACATTGCAGTCATGACAATGTTCTCTCTCTGTGTAGCCCCTTGCAACTCCTGCAGTTGAGTTTTGCTTCAGCTGTTGACTGGTTTTGTTCTGACGCTGGTACAGTTTTGTAGACCTTGGTCGGTCAGTTCTGACTGAAAAAAACCCAAACTCGGGTGGAGTATTCCTCTGCTGCCGCTCTGTAGGGTTTATATCCTGGAAGTGCTCATGGGAGCGTGATGATCTGTAAATGCTCGTGTCAGATGTGAGGAGTGATTACTTTGTTAATGTATGACTTTAAAGGCTTTGTTTCTAGTGTTCCTTGCAGCAAAGTGTTCCTTTCAGTTGGATTATTAATTTAGAAATGAAATTGGTTTTAATAACAGTGAATAGTGATGTAAATGAGCACGGTTCACTTGGGAGCTTGCTCACTTTGCAGCCAAGCTTCTGTCTGTTCTGGGTCCTGCATTAGCACATCGTGTTTCGTTTAATAGCTTAGTTCTTAAGAGACTCACAAGTTGCTGATAAACAATACTGGCAGACTCTCACTTGGTGCTTCCTTAGGCTGTTAAAGCAGATAACGTTTGAATAATACGTTGTAGGAATTTACATGGGATGAAGTCTCAAGAGCTTGTTGTTAAGTTACTACGTTTAATTCTTGCAGCACTTGCAGCTATACCTCTTGCTTTGTGCAGGTTCAGAACATTATGTTCAGCGATATAATCTATTATAATGTGTTGCGTTGGATTCAGAGCGTCGGTAGGTGTTTGTACTCCAGACAGACAAATGTTCTGTTGACAGTGGTGTGTCACAGAATGTACTTACCAAAAAACCCGGCGACTGCTGTCAGCGTTCAGCAGTTTGATTTGGTTTTCAAGTGTGTTTTTGCCAGCCTTCAGTTCTTGAATCATAGAACCCTTTAGGTGGGAAAAGACCTTTTAGGATCATGGAGTCCAACTGTAAGAAGGTGGAAGTGAGTTTCAGAGGGCTTCGAACATGATTTTATAGTTCTGTAACTTTGTGGTTTTAGGAGATTTGAGCAGATGAGATAAATTAGTAATGCTGAGGTGTTACGCTTGCCTTGTAAATTGACTGAGTTGTCTCTACTTGTAATCTACTAACAATGTGTTGTGGCTCTTCTAAAAGAAATGGGGAAGGAGATCCATATGTTGAGCGGTTTGGCAATTAGATTAAAACTTAGTTTAGCCTTGTTCTTTTAGGGTTTCCATGTTACCAAAGGGAAGACTATTTTTCCAGCCTGGACTTCTGGTTTTATTCATGTGGAGAAAAGAACCGGAAGTCGGGACAACAAATTAAATAGTGCTGTAGTGTAGTTTATGATCTATGAGATAACAGGATAATCTTTTAAAGACTCTTCCTGGGCAGAGTTTGCTAACTTGGCCTAGCTGGATATGCTTAGAAGGGTATTAACAGCACAAATACCCATCCCTTGCTCTGTGTGTGTGGTTAGTAATCGTGCTGCATGCTCTCTCTGCTCATAGGTGAGAGAAATGGCTGCGACCACGCTGAGCGGTCTGCTGCAGTGCAACTTCCTCGCGATGGACGGGCCCATGCAGACCCATTTTGAGCAGCTCTGCAAGATGAGGTTGCCAAAAAAACGGAAGCGAGACCTGGGATCGGTGGTAGATACCATTCCTTCTGGGGGTAAGAAAACTGCTTCGGAGGCTAAACCGTGTGTGCAGATTGCAGGTCGGGAAGAAATAAGTACGTTGTGCTACACTGAAATGCTTGTTCTGCAAGCACTCCAGATGGACTACAAGCATTCCAGATATCTCCAGAGGTCCCTTCCAACCCCTAGCATTCTGTGAAATATTTATTATAAAGGATACAGCCGTTGCAGATTAAGTTTTTTACACATTGTCATTAGGAATAAAAGAATCAGAGAACGAATCCGTGACTGTGTTTAAGAAAACAGAAGCAATTTAGAGATCCATACACTTGTGTGAATTTATTTGACTATATGGTCTGTAGAACGATCTGATTTTTCTGTAGAAGCTAGAGAGCTCTCTACTGCAGCAGGAGGTGGTTGTTTTCTTTTTACTTTAATTCAGGGTCAAAACTCACTCAGTATTACTGTCAGTATGTTATTCTAATTTGATCACCTCTATTTAATATATACACTCTCTTCAATCTGTCATTTCCATCAGTTAAAAAGAGCCTCATTTTCACTCATAACTGGTTTTAAGCTTGGCTGTGTCATTGAGGAATGTCTTAGATGAGATAGTTGCACCCTACCAACCATAAGTGAATCTCCTGCATTTGCAGACCTGGTTAAACGCCACGCTGGGGTCCTGGGACTGAGCGCCTGCATTTTGTCGAGTCCATATGACGTACCCACCTGGATGCCACAGCTCTTGATGGATCTCAGTGCCCATCTTAATGATCCTCAGCCTATTGAGGTAAAAATACATCACTTTTTTATTCAGTATAACATATCTTAAATACACTTGACTCATACTTAGTTCCCCTTTCACAGAGAGGAAAAAAAAAAGGGAACCTGTTAAGAAACTTAGTTTCTGCTGCTTTTTATTAAGCTGTTCCAAATATGTTTAAAGTCATGGACTGTTTTTAAGTACTTGTTGTGGTAGTTCTGTTCTTGCTTTCAAATTTACAGCATGAACTGGAAGCTGTAAGATCTGTAATGTCTTTTTAAATTAAAAATGTCACTTTTGAGCATGCCATTCTAGAAATACCAACCTGAACCGAAAAATCGCTCTGAAACTTTTAAAATGAGGTTTTGTAACCAGCCCTAGAAACAACTTTTTAACGAAATGGTTTCCTTTAACTCTATTTTTTTTTTACCTTATTTGGTTTTGTTGACCTTTGCTGTTTTAAGCAAAGTAATGAGCTTATGGCTGAACAATTCTTGGATTTAACAAACTTTGCTGTGGTGTGCTTTGCTGGATTGAGAAAATGTACTGATGGGATTTTTCTTTTGTTAATAATCATCTTAATTACTTTAATAACAGAAGATAGTTCTCCTCTGCATCTCTCCTACTCTTGTTTCTTCTCTGCACTTTATGTGATTCATCAATTCTTTCTCATGGTTTGAGACCTAAACCATTGGTTTGAAGCACCCAAGGAAGAGGGGAGAGGCATTTCACTTTACAAGAATCCATTCATTCTTTTCAAACTCAAAATCATAGGTCAGAGAATCCATTCTATAAGAATGTTGCAGTCGTGACGCTGGTCAAAAGACTAACCAGAACTGTAAAAATGAAAATACCAGGGCTGAATTCCAGAGAGCCCTTCTGACCTTTGCAACTGCTCAAAAGCTTTTGTCTACTCAGCGGTTATTTGTGTTGTTTCCAACGTTTATTTCGTCGTGGAGCGTAAATCCATAACCAGTACTGATCAATACTGATTGTCTGCTACGCAGATGACTGTGAAAAAAACACTGTCGAATTTCCGGAGGACCCATCATGACAACTGGCAGGAGCATAAACAGCAGTTCACGGATGACCAGCTACTAGTGCTTACTGACCTCTTGGTTTCACCATGCTATTATGCATAGAGAGGTAAGATGATTGGTTTTGACATAAATCAAGGGAAACATCAGTCTGATGAGATCTGGTCGGGCTCTCCACTCTAGCGTGGAGAGTACAGAGGAAATCCCTAACCGCCGGGAAAATGCGAGGGACCTAGGGTTGGCTGTGGCACCTCCAGTGGCCTGCTCAAGATCAGAGTTGTTTGGGTTGAATATTGTTCATCTTGTTGTCCCTGTGTGACACTAGTGTTTTGCTGAGACACGCTTGTTTTCTTGACTACTGATCCTTTTCTCCATTCTCTGCCAGTTGGCTGCCTTTTAAATGCCTGGCAGTTTCACTAACGGCAAGCACTTGCTGCTTTGTACTCCTGCTGCCTCTGAGGACTTTAGCCTACCACCACCCAGTCCAGTATCTCACCTCCATCTCGCCATGAGGAACGACTGCTACCAAACTGTTTCCTCTTCCACATTATGGCTTTGCTACCAGGTCTCTTCAGACAGGCACGTCCCCAAAGAGTGAATCCATTCCTGGAGTTTCTCTTTGTTGCACTACAACATTCTGATCTCTATTGTATTGTGATGTTTTGTGACAGTATTCCACGAGAAGTTTTAATTTACGTTTTCATTTTGTTCTGTGGTAATAGCGTGAGGCGATAGTCTTGTTTTGAATTGTTCTTTTGAGTTCGTTCTTCTTTCCTTTCAGGTTTCTCCTGGAAAAATGAGGATGTAGGAACCTTTCTGCAAAGTAAAGGAAACTCAAAAGAAATTTGTCATGTAGAAAACTGTGTTGGAAATCCTGATGCCTAATCAAAACCACTTTTAAATACAAACATAAAGACCTGGTTCTATTAAAACAGTTTCACCTCCCCAGGGAGCAGCTGTGGGAGCAGCTCTGTGTAACTGCACCTGCAGAGCCCGATCGTGAGTTTATCGCGAGACCCTTCTCGTTGGCCTGCGTTACACATCAGTCTTGTTCCTCACACACGGCGACTTACACTGCACACTTCTTACCCTCTTGTTCTGACCCTCCTTCCCTGCTGTTTCCAACATCAAAGACACCCAGACCCAGCGAGTGCTGCAAACCAGAATATTCTCAGTGAAGCTCTCCAATTCTGTTGATGCAACTTCTTTCCTAGTCAGCATCCGATACCAGGAACCTCTCGTTCTCAGAGTTTATTTTTCACTACTTGGATTTGAGTGCCCGTCGGGCGAGGGGCTCTGGATCATTCAGTCCACCTCAGGGCAGGATTGCCTTTTTGTATCTTCCTTGTCCAGATGTAAATAGCCGATCTTCTCTGTGCAGTATAGGCGACGGCAGGACGAGACGTGGGGAGTGAGAGCTCTTGCTGCCTGGCCAGGTCTTCATAGATAGCGTGACCACGCGTGGAATAAAAATGTATGATTTATCTGCACATTTTTAAGGGTGAAAGACTCTGAGTGTTTCCGTGTAACTAGAGCCCACAGATAGGAAATGACAGACAGTCGAGCAGTGGCTGAGTTCACAGAAGGCCATGGGTGGGAAGGCACGGAACGGCCGACTCTTTCTGATGGCGTGTGCTCGTAAGGATTGTGGCTGTTGGAGCAAGCCTGTCTTGTTCAAAGATTGTGGAAGCTCTGTCTTTTTTTTGCCTGCAGCTTTGTTCGGAGACTGGTATCTATTGGCTATTTAACCACATGTTTAATATGTGTTACATAGTTGTACAAGACTGTATAAATTGTAGAGGCATTGCATTGACAAGACATTGTACAGTTTGCAACCTTTTACATAACCCCATTGTGAGATTAATTTGTAAAGATTCATACTTAGATGTTAATACGGTAGTAGTTCTGGCTTTTGTATCAAATCAAATGCCATTATTAGTTTTTTAAATTATTTTCTTTAACAGAATATCTCTTCACGTCCGAGAGGCAGAGGTTTTGTTTTGGATTTCTTGTATCTCATTATTACTCCGTCTCGTTCAGATTTTACTGCAACACTCGTGGCCGTCTCGAAACGCTGACATCACATATATTTGGGGGTGCTAAGCTCCTAGGACGTGAGGTACACCGAAATCACTCATCAGCTGGTGTGTGTCTCAGCTCCCGTGCAGCCCTGCGGGAGCACCGATGGTTCCGAGTGACCTACCTGCCGAGTGCGTGACTCATTCCAGACTTCAGAGCACAGCAGTGTGTAACGAGTGTCAGCACACCGATGTAACCACTCTATAGCGTAGTGCCAAAATTATTATTTCAATTGTGTACGTAGTTTAAGGCCCAATAAATGGACTGTTTGTAACATCGGCATTTGCTTGTATTTCTAGAGTGGAAATTCATTACGTTGAGACTTTTTGCTGTGCTTTTGATTTTTTTGTATGAGGCATGTGCTTGTTGTGGGTTTTGGCTGGGAGTTAAGGCGATGTTAGGGATTAATTAAAGGTCTAGTTCTAATGGTTGGGGAACTAGCTTTCTTATTGATGTAACAATAGCTTGTACCTGGTGAGACTTGCCAGAAACCTGACTGAGAAGTACACTCAAAACTGGAGAAATCAATTCGAAGTGGAGGGCGTTTTGTTGATGGCATTTTAAAAAATCTTTAATGGAAGGTATTTGCTGCAGAGGATCATCTTTATGTGTTGGCTGACTAACTGCTGGAGCAGCTAGTTGCTGTTTCACCTACACGAAGGGCAGCTAACTGTAGGATCCAGCTCTGCTGGTTTTTACTGGAGCTGGGAGTTTCTTTTCTTAGATACCTGTGGTCAGAGTGGAGCTGGGATTGGTTGCAGTGTTTGAGGATCCAGTGTTCTGCAGAGGATCATTCCATAGTCAAAGCCAGGATGGCAAATAAGGAGGTGGTGTTAACTCGCAACAGCTGCTCCTAAACGGGCAGTAAATTACCTGATCCGAACAAACTAGAGTATCTATTCAAAGTACGGTTCTATAGGATAAAATATACCTATGACGGCGTGAACAAACTTGTACCAGCCGAGTTCTTGGGGGTGGAAGATTGTTAGTCTCCTGTTTGAGAATGCAAGAACAATTCTGAGTTCATCAAGTACCGCAGCTCCACTGCTACTTCTATCCCCCAAATTTCCCCGAGCGTTATACACACGTCGTGAGTTCTGAGCTGTCCTTCACTTTGATGTCTTGTGCTGTCTCTTCCCTGAAGCCTTAGAGATGGAACAACCACAATACGTCAGTCCGGAGAGGGAGGCGTTTCTAGCGTGAGAAGAACTTTTCCCCTTGAATAGTGAGGGAGATGGAAAAAGATCTTGGAGATGGTCTGGTAGCTTTGATAGCTTTAGTGACCACGTGCTGGTCTGTACAAGTAATCTCGATGAGCGCCGCTGTTGGAAGCACCAAAGAATGGCAGTGATGTAAGGCAGAAGTAATTTGTTGGGGGTTTGGTGGGTTTTTTGTTAGGTTTTTTTTGTTGGGTTGTGGTGTGTTTTTTTTTCTTAGCTCAGGTTGTGGTGACACTGTTTAGTGCTGGAATATTTAAGTCAGGTGATCTCCTGTGTTTCCATGACCAACTGGGTATATTTGTGCACATGAAAACCTGCTGAAATCACAGCAGAAACATGATGCTTCTTTTGATTAAAATGTCTAAGAAATGTGAAGGTGAATAAGACTTCACGTGTGCTTTTGGGTGGCACCACAGGCTCGGCCCTGGTGGATTGGGTTATTACCAAGTTGAGTATATGTTTTTGGTGTTTTGTCTTCCATGAAAGAGGAAGAGGAATGGAAGTCATTATTGCTGATACATCATGTTATGACCGTGTTCCTTATACATCCAGGTATCTGCCCTCTCATCCTTTTGACCAGGCTGCTGGGAGTCCTGTGCATGGTACACAGGCTTGATGGCTCCTGTCCGCTTTTCCCAGCTAGGCATCTCCAACATCCCACACTCCCTTCAGCCTTGCACTTTCTTCCACATCTTCAGGCTCCCTGGAAACCTGCCGCAGAGTCTCCAGCTTCCTTTTTTCCTGTGCTCTGGAAAACACAATAATCTGGTAAGATGTGAAAGGGGGGAAAAAAACCCAGCTTCTCAGTAGAAAGTTTTGGTGGCCATTGTCCTTGTGAGATTTAATTTCTACCCCGCTGTGAATTCACAGCGAACTTGTTTTACATTCTCACTGACATCGTGCAGTAACTGGAAGGCAGCTTCTGTGGGTTCCCCATCACAAAACCCTCACTGTCCATAGCCACGTTGCTGCACAGGTAAATTCTTTTTTTATTCGCAACAAGAGGGAGGGGGAATTTCACCTGAACCTGATCTAGACTTCCAGGTTGTCTGCAGCCTGGAGGTAACCAGGCTCCAGGGAGGGTGTCTGTGGTGGTTGATCCCAACGAGGTGCCGGGGCACTAGGGCAGCAGTAATTTCACAGTCCGCTGCAAGGAACTGGAGGTTTGATTACAGAAGGAAATTAAACTGTGTGGAAGACATGGAATATTACTAAGCTGTTCAGGGCAACGCACACACATTACAAGCAAATTGTAATTGGTTTGCGCTGAGGGTTATTTCTCTCTCTTGGTCAACAAGTACTTCTCAGAGCTGTTAAGAGATATTTAGAAGGGAAAGTCTGGGAGATGAGAGGAAAACTAAGGTTAGTGTTCTCTCCCTGGGAAGTAGAGTGACTTTAGTAAAGCAGTCTTGAATCCAGAGTTCTCTCAGCACAGATAAAAGCTCAGACTGTTGCCTGTGAGAGAAAACATGTTTGGTTTCTGATGGTTTAGAGCGCGTGATAGAGGAATTGGCCGCATCGGAACAAGGCAGACTTTTTCAAAGGGTGAAAAGGAGCGGGAGCCTCGCTGGCTGTGATCCTTATGAAGTCTAGATTAAGTTACTTTTTCCACACAAGGCTCGTGGAAGTTCAGCCTGCTGTCCCTGCTTGGGATCTTCTCACTGCTGCAGGAGTTTTGTGTAAATTACCTGAGCAGATTGGGCTGCCAGAAGTGGAGCTGGACACCCGCTTCCCGTGGGGAATAGTGCGGGGTACTGAGAAAGAAGAGGTGCAATCATTTCATTGGCAGACTTGGGAAAAACAGCAGTAAACCAGATAAATCTGCTTTAACAGTAAGTGCAGTATGTCTAGGTAAAGCCTAGGTGGGTTCACCCAGAAGAGTTCAGTTCAGAGCATCCATTAAAAGCTTTTTCATTATTCTCTCCTGGCTTTTATTTCTGTTTTTCTGGGTTAATTTCCCCTTTTATTACTCCAGCGGCTTTCCCCTACAACTCCTTTGTTAAAACATAAGGGACTGTTCTGGGGCTGAGACAGGGACAGGTTTCCCCAATTAATTTCCAGTTTCCTCTGGTAAGTACCTGCAAAACTTGGCTCTTGTATAAAAATGTCTTGGGAACACGATTTCTCCTTACGCAGGAGGAACCCCGGGACTGAGCAATTTTTGAGAAGCTTGATAGTACTAGAGGGTGCTGGGTTTTTTAGTAATTAAAGACTTAAGAGTGCTGTGAAGAAATATTTAATATCCTTGTACCTTCTGCAAGATACTGCAAAGGTTGTTGCAAAACCGAAACTAATTTCTTCCACGGCTCTTCTCCCAAGGCCTGTGTCTGACGGTTTTGTCTCCGAAATTTGTTGCTCAGCATCTCGGGTAGGAGTTTCAAAAGCACGTAAGAGATCGGTCTGGGTCTCGCTAACTCCTTTAAACCCCATGGGCTTGTTAGGCATGTGCGGCCTTATTTCTGTGTGTGCTTCACCAAATCTAGTAACTAGGGGAAATGAAGTCCCCCTGTGGTCACCCAGGGCTGAGCATTTGGCCAAATAACACCTGGAATTACATAGACCTTCCCCATTTTTTTTAAATTCTTTTTTTTTAGAGGTCTCTTGCCTTGCAAAATATGTTTACTCCTATGTTTTTGGTAAGCGACACCACAGAAATGGTCGCAGCCTGACGCGGCCTCGATTAGTGTGACACGAGGTCCGTTTTTACGCGCTGTCTTGCTTAACACTGAAGCGTTAACTGCTCTGAGGGACGCGGCCGTTGAGCGCGTGGAGAGCACAGTCCTCGCTGTTGCCTCAGCGTTCATCGCTTCGAAGTCATTCCCTCTTGCGTTGGGCCGACGCTGCGACGGTCTTGTTGAATCACGCAGTTTGGTGCGCTCTGGTGTTCGTAAATAAGAAAATTCAAGGAGGGAGATCCCAGCTTGTCAACGGGAAACCAGCTCCTACTCCATCGGGCCAGGATTCACCCACAGAATTCAAATTAACCGCGGCTGGAGAACAAAAATGTAAGTGAGTGTGAGAATAGAAGTGATAGCCAAGCTGGGAGGGAAGATAGCTTGAAGCCACGGGAAACCATGGATGTGATGTCTTGATTTTCGGACCTTCTTCCTTCTCCTGTGTGTTTTTAAGGACAAAACTAAGGCCGCCTGGCCCTGCCCTAGGTGCCCTGGCTGCATGGCAGTGCTGCACGAGTGCTGGGGGTAGGAGAAGATTATTAGGGCAAGACACAGATGGATACGTATAATGAGTATCTGTAGAAATGTGCAGTACAAAACGAGTGCCTCTCTCTAAGTCAGAAAAACGGGGGCTGCTTTATTTTCATAGCCCTTTCCTGCCGTGCCAGGGTGGACGTGCGTCCCTCCTAAGCGCTCAGGCCTCCGCCGCTCTCCCTCCCTTCGCCGGGCAGCCGCTGTACCGGTGGTAGTGGCAGCCGCCACAGCGCGGTGGTATTTTTTTTATCCGTTTAATGATTTTTCCCCGCGGTGGGCCTGCAGCAGCCCTTTCGCCCTGGCTCCTGCGCTTGGGGCCCCGCCGGCTTTGCTCGGCAAGGCGGGGAAGCCGCGGCGGGCGCAGCTCTGCCGTG
>VZZY01013737.1:0-17730 GCA_013400335.1 Eurystomus gularis
GATAATTTATTCCTTCAGAGGTTATTATATGCTTGACTCTGATACAGGTAGACTCTCACTAATAAAGAGGAGATTCTACCATGATAGGTTATACTCTCCTAATTATGAAGCTCTTTCTGTGGTAACAGATAGAAACCACATTTACCTTGTTTTTGATGGCTAACTGCATGTATACATTTAATAGTATGCTTCCAGAGAAATAAGCAGGAAGCAAACAGTGACTTGTAGAAAAGGGACCGCATGGGAATGTTTGTCCTGCTGCCTTGCTTGAACACATTGACAAAATAAAAGTTGGTAAAAAGATAATTCTGGCTACTTTTTAAAGAAATTTCCCATACAAATTTAGATCTTTGAGCTAATAATGCCCTTCACTGTTGGACAGAAAAACTCTTGCTATCAGACACCACATTTAATTATAGTTTTAATTTTAGCCCTACAATTAGAACAGTATTCCACATTATGGGTGGAAAAAGCCTTATTCTTACTACTGATACATTGCTGCTATTAACAGTTACTGCAGAGTCCACTTCCCTCCCCTTTCTTTGTCTGTTGATTTATGTGGGTGTTGTCTCACAGAATTAGTTGATAATCTCATTATAGCTAATCCTGTTTGCTTCGTCTACAAAACAGTCTTGTCGTGACTGGCAGAGTTCTCTTTTCTTTGTACTTCTCTTTTCCCTTAGTTATCTCAGAGATATTCGCTGGAAAGCCATGGACTTTCAGTGTGAATGCTTATCCTGTTTACTGGCCATAATTCAGCACCTCATAGAATTCAGCACCCTGGCCTGTACCTTTCAATCAGTATTTTCTGGCTCAAACAGCGTATAAATATTAGCTATAGCTTTTTCTTATTCTGTTCACATAATTGCACTGTTCTGAAGCAATTAAAGCTTCTCAAAAGACATTTTTAGGTTTACATTATCTTTTATGCCATTAAAAAGTTGTCTCCCTTACAAAGTTTCTTTATGGGCAACAAAGTAAAAAGACTCAAAGCCGCAATTAGCTATATATTCTTTTGGTATTTGGATATTAAAGTGATTAATAAGGTTGATTTACTTAATCCAGAATATTTCTAAAATCTAATCACAAGTGTATTTTTGGTGACCAGCAGGTCTTAATGAGGTTAGTAAACGCATGTAAAGATTGTTGAGTGAATACGAGCACTAGAAGCATGCACAGAGTAAACATAACTAACAGCAATTGTAAAGCAAAGTGAGACCCACAAACACATCTACCTATTTACCTTGTTAATTGCTAATTGTATTCAAAAATAGCATACCTGACTTGATGCAGATTTGCAGAGATATGCTTCGTATTTTTTTGTTCTCCTTACTTAGTGCTCGTGAAAAGCGCTCAGGAAAAAGAAGACTTTATGCTTATTTTTATGACCAAGACAGTGAACAAACCCATTTCCTGAGTTTGTTTTAATCAGATAATCCTATTCTGAAGTGATGACTTTCAAAAGTACTTCAGCACACCCCATTTAGCACAATAGGTTTTTGAGGTAAAGAAGGCTCACCAGTTTCCTAATGATTCCTTTTATACAGTTCAAAAAGCTGTAATATAGTTAGTTGTACTGTAATTCTTCATCATTAGTTGTTAAATAATTTCTACACTAAATGGGGCCAGAATTGCAGGGAAAAGTTATGTCTCATTTTGATTCAGCCCAGAAAAAGCAGATAAGGTTTTTGGGCAGGTAACAAGAATAGTTCCACTCAAAAATCTTACCTCCAAACTTTTGGACCAAGAATTACATAACAAGACTATTTACAGCCTTAACACTACATATGCCTTAGTTATATTGTACATGAGAAAACAATTTCAGCACAGTTGCACAAACTGCAGTTCCATTATCTTTCAGTCTCTCAAGACTGCCTGCCCAGAACTGCCACACAAGGCAATAAGCATTGTTCACTCCCTGTGGTTACTTTGCATTCATCAACACCAGGCTTTGATCTGGATCTACTAAACAGACAGGAAAATTTTCAGTTTAAATAGGAAAGATCATCCAGTTGTGGCAATGCAGAATCTCACCAGGGGAGAATGGAAAGGGTCCCAGCACAGCAAATAAATTTTTGAGGACAATTAAGTGCCTATATATTAAGGCCTATATTTCAGTACCACATTATCAATAAGAACTTCTAGAGCAGAGTTTCCATGTAGCTGTCTAGATGCTTAAAACTCTGTGTTTGACTTCCTGGCTTTAACATTTCTGAAGTTCCTACTGTTAGGCCTTAGGCTTCTGTATTGGGCTTCACTCAAAAGTCAGACAGCAACAAGAAGTCCTTGTGAATGGAAGAATTACTTAAAAAAAAAAAAAGTATTTAAATCTAATCCTGCCATCCCTCAGCTGCGCACTGTATCACTGCTCTCTTAGACTGTTCAAGTTTTTCCACTTCTCATAAAATGCTGAAATACCGCCTTGGAGCAGGGACAGGAATCCCAGTGCTCCAGAATTAAGTCCTACGCATCAAGAGACAGAAGTAGTTCTCTTCTTCTTGTCCAAAGACTATTTCAATAATTTGTATGGAGAGGGATAACTTCTACAAGAAGAAAACTGTCCCATTTGACATAGGAAAGATCTGCTCTCAAGTTTGAACCAGAAGAGATCTCAGGTCACAGTCTGGATGCTTCAGTTAACAGGCTATTAATTTATTAATGGACACCATTTTTTTTCATGAGAACAGCTGATCTAGACACAAATGGATCCAGCTGAGATGCTAATCAGCAAAAATAGGAGATACATATACATAGACTCTCCCATCATATGAGAGGATACACATCCCACTAAATGGTACCAGTGTGCAGGAGAGACAGGCTGCGACCAACCTGGTAAATACACATCCTCTCACTGTTTCCTAGCAACTTTAAGCAGCTCCAGTGCTCCTGGCTCTGTGTTTCGGCTTCTGGACCTCCAGTTCTTAGGTCTGTCATAGGCAAAATATGTCGGGTATTCAACTGAAGCCTGTTATTTCCATCTAGGTGAAGAAGGAGTTACACATTCTCAGTGATGAGTGTTGTAGTATTCACCATCAGCGATGTTCTCAAATATTTAAAGCTGTGAGACTTAATTTTGTGCTCTTTTTTTCTTACTTAATTTCTTGCTCTTTTCAAGGTCTCTTTTTCTCTACACATCTGTTGCCTTATGGAAATTATTCTTAAACTAGAGGGCCAGATTTGCAATCAAGTATATCCTGTGGTTCTATTACTGTATAATAATTTACGATAAGAATCCATTATGCACCTATTAAAATGGAATCGGAAGTGTCCCAAGTACTTGTTTCAGAATTTTCCTCAGTTTCACTGGTTTCCTCTAAAATCTGACAGCTTTTACAGTGCAGAATGTTAGAAGAGCATATTGCCTGGGTACTTCAGGATGTTGGCATGTGGCATTTTCAGACAGTTGCTCTTCCTTCTCAACAGGCCTCTCTTGCTAATGCCAGCCTGTTTATCTGAAGTGCTGGGGCCTGAGTTGTGGGCCCCAAGTTGGAGTTGACCTGTGAATGAGTCACAACCTAGCAGAATGTTTTGCTTTCCTATTGGTTTCATGTTCCAGAGGCAGAACCTGGCCCACCTGTGTCTCTGTGGCTCCACCCTCACCCAGCTGGTCATGGTTGGGGTGGTGGGCAAGGCCAGCGCTGTATTGACCAGGAGCCAATCACTTAGAAGAGCTTCTTGTTGGGTGTGCCTTCTGTTGGGGCTGGTAGCATCTTGCTGAGCTCTCTCAGTGGTATCTTTCCATATGTGAGAGTCATCTCTGTCTGTTATGTCCAGCAGATGATGCTGGCAGTGGAGGAGCTGGGCCCACAGGAACCCATGACAGGACTATCTGAAGGAAGACTTCTGAGGGGAGATTGCTGAGTTAAGCGTTGGCCTGCATGATCGGGCAACTTATGGCAGCATAAAATGATGGTGGCTGAATCAGCACAATATTATCTCATCTCTCTTTACTTTTACCTGTAGGAGCCTTGCAAAACTCTGAGCAGTGGGGAAGTTCAAAGATAGAGCCAAGGAATATCCTCACCAATTCAAGCCTATGAGACAAACACATTGAGATGCTCTCCATGTGCAACTTTGGGGTATAATAGCTTCAGGCTACTGAGTGCTCTGTAGGAGCTCTGTAAAGACCTCTGAATTAGACAGAACCATTTTCAGTTTTGAGATAATGACTCAACAGAGCATTTCAGATTAGAGCCATGTTTTAATTCTATTCTCAAATCCATCTCTGTTCAACAAAGAAGCTAAATATCCGCTCAGATTAAAACTTGCTTATATAATTTGTTGAATCAATCCTTTATAGGTGACTTGCTTTTTCTTCAACCGTGCTTCACTTCTGGCTTTATTGTAGCTGTGAGCCTGGCATCTCAACAACAGGAAAGTATAGCTGTTCTCTAGTATTACGAACAACAGAATTTAAGATAAAAACATTCTGAGGAGAAATTCTAAGTCATAGTTTCATTTTAATAGTAAAATTGGACCTGCAGTGGAAATACCAGACTGCAGATATGCACAGCCAGACATAGATATCTAGAGAGATGGCCAGAGAAAAGGCATTCATGCTGTTTTTACTTGAAAGGACACACAGGGGTTTTTTCCTTTACAGGAATTCCCACAGACTTCTAGACGCAATATTGATGAGAGCATGCTGTCTCTTGCCTAAACAACTTAAATTTATTTTATTAAGAAAAAGGAATCTTGGAATAACATCTGCTGTAAAAGACAATATCTCTTTTTCTTATCCTGACATAATAAGTGCTGACAGAAAAGAGCACAAAAGTATGCCTTCTGTGAGCCATCTCAAGTCTCTGACAGCTGCCTTCAGTGCTGTGTTTGGGCTATCATTTTCAAAGAAGTGCAAGGACATAGGTACTCAAATTCTGTGTGAGCTGGGCCCTTTGTTCTTTAGGTGCCTTTGAAGCTTAGACTTACTGTTTGCTGCAAGAAATACTAGCTGCTGCATGGTAATCCTTACCAGACCTGGAGAGAACATTGTTGCCTAGGTCAGGAGTACTTCAATCTGTAATGCAGCAAATATAGAATAGCATGCACATCATAGCCTTGCTAATAAAGTTTATGAAATCCATGCTGGTTTACTCAAGACAACACTTTAAATAAACTTTATGGTTAGTGGTGTCATGGCCATGGAAAGAGAGGTATCATTCCCAGGTGGTCCTTAAGGGCTACACCAAATGGAGGGAAAGACACCCAGGGCTACCTCTGCTTCTTAGGAATGAGTATCACTGTTTATTGTAGCAGCAAGGTGCTGAAAGAAGGCCAAGGAGGAGGAGATTGTCTTTCTGTGTCTCCACTCATATAGTATCAACCTACTGAAATTATATTCTCACAGCGCCACAGTATAAGAAGGACATTGAGATGCTAGAGCGGGTGCAGAGAAGGGCAATGATTGGGATTGTTTCCAGTTCCCTCAGGTGCTCCTCATATGACATATCCTCCAGACCCAATCCTCCAGAGGAGGCTCAGAGGAGACCTCATTGCTCTCTACAACTACCTAAAAGAAGGTTGTAGTGAGGCTGATGCTGGTCTCTTCTCTCGGGTAACTAAGGATAGGACAAGAGGTAATGGCCTCAAGATGTGCCAGGGGAGGTTTAGATTGGATATCAGGAAGAAGTTCTTTACTGAAAGTGTGGTTAGCCATTGGAACAGGCTGCCCAGGGAAATGGTGGAGTCACCATCCCTAGAGGTGTTCAAAAAACAGGTAGATGTAGTGCTTCGAGACGTGGTCTAGAGGTCAGGGAGATGTTCGACAAAGGTTGGACTAGATGATCCCAGAGGTTGTTTCCAACCTAAATGATTCTGTGAGTCTGTGAACTTTTATAAGCTTTGAAGGCAAAACCAAGAAAGCTGGCTATATCTCAAGCTAGTGGAACACCCAGTACATTAGGAATAATGTGCTCTGGGCCCAAAAAATACCTAACAACACAAAAGATTAATTCTGTGCTGACTCTGATAATAGTCTTGAAGAATCTTGCAAAGTGTGGTACCAAAATAGTGGTGGATGGCTGCAACACAAAGTAGAAAAGGAAGATGTGGAAGACAATGAGAGGAATCTAATGTTTACCATGTAGCAACAGTGACATGAGATTAATTGGTCACAGTTAAGGAAACAGTTGAATAGCACAGAAAGTTTCTTGATAAAAATGTTCTCAAGCATATCCATTTATCTGCAGAGGTGTTTCCTAGTAATCAGATTGCATATTCTGTCTCTAGATACAAGTCAAAGATTGGAAACATAAATGCTGATCACAGAGTGATAGCACAGAAGTTATAGGAAAATTCAGTACACCAGTTACAGATATAACACAACATCCTGGAGGTATCTGAAAGACAGTTTGGAATAGGTAGCAATTAAAAAAAGGCTTCAGGAGATATCATGACAGACTGAACCAAATAAGGTAATTTAGAAGAATTTTAAGTATAAGGAACAGGGGATCATTGAACAGCTCATGGGAACAAAACGGGAGACAGACATGCAACAGTGAGAATATAACTTCCAAGCTGGTCTCATGCTGTGTGTGATAAGGCCAAAAAAAGACCTAAAGAACCATGTAGGCTTCGCTGGATTTGGTGGACAGAATGGAGCAAGAGGAAAATGCATATAATAAGGGAGTATTTTATAAGAGCTACAAGAGAGACAAGAAGGTCAACTGTGAGTGTAACAAAGAACAGAACACAAGAATGCAGTTATGCACAGAGGGATGGAGCTTTTTAATGGCTTTCTTAGTATAGACATGTTACAGATAGCTGTTCTGTTTGTAGAAGATAAATTTATAAGGGATTTAAGAGGCAGTTTGAACTCTTAGCAACAACAAAGAACAAAATGTTGGGAATTGTAGAACTAAATTATTGAAACCAGAGAGATAAGGGAAAGGTGTTTGCAGGATAGTGGGATAAGATTACGCAAACTGACTTCGTTCGACTGAAAATAGTGTTTCTCTAGCATTTTTTACAGTGTTGAAATAGACAGTAATAAGTATCATAAAACTTCCTGTTCATTACTTCATAAATTCCTGTTTGTGACATTTCATATACTCATCCTTTACATTTATAAGATGACAGCTGAAAAGCAATGTGATTTCTGGAAAATAAAGAGTGGGAGTGCACAGAAACATTGACTGCTTCATGTCTTCTTCAGGTGTCCTGGGAGTCATGGCACAGTTATAGAATTTTCTGGAGGGCCTGAAATTAGATGATATTCACTAGTTCTGATGTTATTAATAATTTTTGTGCTCATAAAAGAAAGAAAATATGATACAAAGGATAATTGGAGACTTCAAGGAGCTAGAAAAATGGAACTTGAGATAAATAAAGATAAAACCAGCTATTGGTTTTAATCTGACAAGAGGATTTTAGACAAGCTTCTCTAGCAGCTGATAACTGCAGATACCAAAACTTTGGTAGCTGAAGTACCTCAGAGCATTGACAATCAGAATATCCATGAGAACACTAATATTAATGCAAATCTGAGGAGATAAATGGAGTAGGAGTGCACGTTCCTTTATTTTAAAATCAGAAGACCAGAGTTTAGGATATACCAGACCATTTTAATGTATTTTGTTTTATATAGAAGTTACATGAGGTCGCTTACTAAAAAGACAAAGAAACTAAATAACTTCAGAAATAAAATACTGCTCAAGGATGTGTGGGTAACTTATAACTAGGAATGACAGGGGGTCAATAAACAACATGAATAGTAATTTAATCCCCATAGCTCCAGTGGGCAAATTGTGTGGTTAGAATGACACAAGATAGACCAAGAAGTATCTGAGGAAAGCCCTTCCACTGCTGCTTGAGGCTGGGCAATCAAAATGAAGTGAAGTGGAAACATCAAGTTGAAACCATGTTCTTAATACGTGTGACCAGCTATGCAAAAAGCATGCCCTAACAGAAGTAGTTTGGGGCAAACTGAGGAGCCATGCATCATTGTGGTCTCTAAAACCATGAAGGGGGGAAGGAAGAAAGTATATGGGATTGAAATGCACCACCAGCAGAGACTTGTGCTTTACGGGCGCAGCCACATTCAGTAAGAGACAGTCATATAACAGGCAAGTACATTGCGATTATGGTCTGCCAAACGGTGAGCAAACCAAGCTGTAAGCCATACCACCATTTACATCATTCCTGAGTTTACTTATCTAGATCTCAAAATATACAAAACATTAGCCTCATATTTTAAGAGGTTCCTCTTCAGCTTGAACAGAAGTTTGAACATACTCCCTGAGTCCAAAAAGATACCCGGAATGTCCAGCTGCTGCTAATGCCACAGCATCTGGGGCAAAAGTGAGCTGGGTTGTAGGTGCTTATAATGTACAGTGTACTGCTGGGCTGGCCACAGACAATAGTGAAAGTAATAACAAAATCTGTAATAACAAATCTGTAGCTTGCTGCTCATCTGTAATACACTGCAGAAGCTGTGCAAGGAGCTAATCTGCCTAGAATTATCAAGCAGGCTGTGGATTTCAAGACAGATTTAATTGCCATTATGAAAGAAAAATCTTTCCCACTTACTTTCTGGAGACTGTATTTTTGCCTAAGTATTTGAAAATGCACCTACTGCTGCTCTGAAATACACAGTTGTGAATAATAATGCTCCTGGTTCTTGTATTTAAAACATTCCTGGAGCCAAATGATACTTCTGTAGCAATCTGAAGTATTACAGAAGCAGTTATATTGTAGTTCTCCTAATACAACAAAGCCATATTCCTCATATCAGGACAACAGGGTCTTTCTTCTCCCTGAAGAGCATGTGTATGTTTTAGATACTCATGCTTGAGGCTGCTTCCCAAAGTATCTAAAGCAAGTGAGTATAAATTGTCCTTGTCCAGTCAAACACAGCTAACCAGCAGCAATTCCCAAGCTCTTTATTCTGAATGATTTCATGGAACCATGAAGAAAGTGTCACCTTTGGGCTTTGAAACCCAGAAAAGGGTATTTCTCTTCTGTAAGTGATTTCATAACAAAATTATTTTTTTAACTAGCTGTTTGCTTCCAAGTTCTATCCACCATTGGAAACAGAAATAAAAGATACACTAGTGCCTTCTGGGAAGAGTCGGTGGCACAGAGCGAAGAGAAATTATTTTACAAATATCTTCCAGATTTGAAGCCAGAGTGCATTAAATATGACCATACAAGCTGAACTGGATTTGAAGCTAAATCTATATTTTAAGAACACAAAAACAACTTGGGATGAGTCACTGAGGAGGCAAAAGTAACCACAAAGTTTGTGCATCGTCTCTACAGTGAGCTTGACATGGTTTCTAAAACCTTTAATTTCTGTTGGTTTAGGGACTAAACACAACCTTTAAACAAAATGCTGTGTTTTTGCAAAATTTATGCTTTGCAAAAATGAAAAAGTTACTGAAGACATTAACTCTTCAGTGCTGTAATCACAACAAATGTGGCAAGGATATGTACTACTGAAAAGCTTGCACACAGGTCACCTTAGAAATGGGAGTCTGAACTATGGGCCTAGCCTACAAAGTATTAGTTGAAGATAGGTATTTTTCAGCACAGTTGCTTTTATAGTTCACCGCTTCCCTTCTGGATGTATTTCCAGATACAGTATGATGAAGGAGATATGATTTTATTAATTTCCTAAAAAACAGGTACCTAGTTTTAGCCAGACAATCCTGAGCTCTCATGTGGCCACAGACCAGTTATCTAGACAGTTACTTTCAGTGAAAAATTTCTCTTTCTGCAACTTTTCTCACCTACTGAGAACAAATCATGCCTACTTTGAAGGTACTTATCAAAATTAATGAATCTGTGTTAGCGAAGAAAAAATTCTGGCCTCAGAGTCCAAGCAGCTTATCCAAAGCTCACTGGATTCAAAGGGAGCTTTTCCGTGATGAGGATTTGAACAAGGCCTTTAGCACTAACATGAAATCCTGAAGAGAACTGTTGCTATTCTTAAAGATACACTCTTATCAGTGTCAATCTGATGTCAATGCAAGGAATTTTTTTTGCCTTCTGAGGAAGTAGATTGGTGGAAAAGCCATCATAAACATAAAATATTTTCTGAGTTGCTCTGTGTGAAATGAAGAAAACAAAAAACCTATCACATTAGTCTCCTAAAAAGAATACATTACTTTTAAGCAGGTTTTGCTTTACATGTGACGATATGAACAGAAGTTTGTGATGATGCCAGCAGTGAAAATAAATAAACTGTGTCATAAAAAATCTAGTGCCCCTAAAACACCCATGGAAATTCTTATTACATTCTCACCTGAATTTGCCTGAGCCATGAGTGTGCTATCCTCTCTCTTCACAAGGGGAATGAAAATCTTTCACACATATTAGTTCGTGAGTACTAAACCTATACAAATTTTTCTCAACAAATCATGAAGACAGTGTGAACTGGAACTTATGTTTCAGCACCTTTTATTGGGATTAGTCAGCATATATATTTTCCAATGCCATAGGTACTTAAAAGTGTAAGTGCATCTCTCTCTTGTGTAGACTGAAAAAGAAACAGTTACCAAAATAGTTACCTAAAGTGTCCTACATATTTGGCTCAAGGAAACTGCATACACAAGGCATTGTGTAATTCCTTAAGCAGTGTGTGTGACAGGGGCAAGACATGGTCTTTTTCACCCCTCCCATGAAAGACAAGTCACTCTGTATCACAGAATCATAGAATCATAGAATGTTAGGGGTTGGAAGGGACCTCTGGAGATCATCAAGTCCAACCCCCCTGCCAAGCAGGATCATAGACTCTAGGGCAGGTTACACAGGAACACATCCAGACGAGTCTTGAAAGTCTTCAGAGAAGGAGCCTCCACAACCTCCCTGAGAAGCCCATTCCAGTGCTCTGTAACCCTCACAGTAAAGAAGTTCCTCCTCATGTTGAGGTGGAACTTCCTGTGCTCTAGCTTGTATCCATTGCCCCTTACCATATCGCAGGGCACAAGTGAAAAGAGGTTGCCCCTTTCTTCATGACACCCAGCCCTCAACTATTTATACACATTAATTAGATCCCCTCTCAGTCTTCTCTTCTCCAGACTAAAAAGCCCCAGGTCTTTCAACCTTTCCTCATAAGGTAGGTGTTCTAGTCCCTTAATCATCCTCGTAGCCCTCCCTTGGACTCTCTCAAGCAGATAGACTGCAGAAAGTCTTCAAGTCTCATCAAGCAGGAAAAAGACAGCAGAGGCCTGAATCCTTAATGCAGTAATTAAGGCGCTTTCATGGACTAATGGAAACCTGGGTTCTGGCCCTGCTTAAAGGGCTATTGATGTGAAGCAGTAACTGGATTCAGTGCCTATACAGCTCTCAGAGCAGGAGTGAGAATTCATTTCTCCCCTTCTCTTGACAAGTACCCAACTTAACACATTTCAAATGTCGTTCTCATCATCTCTCTCCCTGTTCCCCCCTCCTTTTTAGCAGGAATCTGGACAAATCTGTGTCATTCACATCAAAATGTGAACTACATTGGCTGTTTTTAGGCAGTTTTTGCAGTGAGAACACTGAGCTAAGGTAGTTCCTTGCACTCAGAGCTCAGAGAATCAATTATGAAAGCCAAATGCTCAAGGGCAAGGCAATGTGTGACTTTGAAGCACCTAAGAAAGAAGCAGATATTGGAAGCCAGGCTTTCCAAAAACTCATTCAAAGCCTCTTCTAGCCTCAGGTCTGTTTATCTCAGTAGGCATGGGAAAATAGCTCACAGCATCTGGAACAGAGTAATTTCCTGCAAACTAATATTCAAAATTGTAAACCTACACTCATGTAATGTTACTACATGTATGACCCTCTTGATTATAAAGTGCTGTGTGTTACGGATAAGACTGACAGAAAATGATACAGATGCTGTTTAGAGTACAGGAGGAAATATGCTGAAATAGGTCATTATTTGGCTATTATCTCTGTAATGCAGGTGCCAAAAATGTTGAAAACAGATTATTTCTCTCTGTGCATAGTGAGGGAAAAAAGGTTACCCAAGGTTTTCTATGCATTTGGCTCAAGGATGCTGCAATATGAGAACATGTGATTTTTTAGGGAAATCCTATGTGACTCTTCTACAGCAGCTAACCAAGTAAACAAGAAGTGAGATGGAACTTTCTGTACAAGGACTTTTACTGGAATCATTTGGAAGCTTTTTAATATACTCAGGCTTCCTTGGGAGGTTCCCTCTGTGTTAGATCTGTTGCTGCAGGCGCCATCTCTCAAACAAATGAACTTTGAAGAACTTAAGATTCTGGACTTCAGAAAAGGTTTTTCAACCCTTTAGAAGTTCAGGGTCATATCACCATAGTGACTTCTATGTGAGTTGATAGGCTTTTAGAAAATATGCTCTACACTTCCATTTTTAAAAGGAAATAGCATAAACGTCATTTAATAAACATTTGACCATAACAATCGTCCTGATAATCTTAATGTATGAGTATTTTATAAGGCCACAGTTAATCTTTTTGCATATCTCCACGTGTGGCTTTTCAGACATTCAAGCTGGCATCTGTGTCATTAAATCTAAAATGATTCACAACTTCCTATCTTACTCTAAGCCTTCATCTATGAAAACCACCAGTGTAATTCTTTTCTTGACTCCGATGACAAGCATATGGGCATCACTGAATGCTGAAAGCTCAAGTCTCTCATGATCAAATTATGTCTCTCAAGAGGAGTCAATGGTAAAACGTTCTTAAAAATTCACAAAGAGAAATGATTATTGCTGAAAATGTTTTAAATGACCAAAGCACAACAGCTCATTCTTATAAATTATTTTTAGCCCTCATTCTGCAGTGACATTTCCAGAGGTGCATTAAGAGCTGCACAGTTTCTGTAACAGAATTATTTAAAATGCATTTCCCTTATTCTAATAGAAAAGTGGTTGTATCAGAAGCTGGTGACAGGGGCATTTGGGTGTATTTACCCTGCTTTTGTTCCCTGTTGGTTTCTTCTCACTTTCTTTTCTTGTGCAACATTCCCACATTATTTTAGAGGGAGGATCTCAACTCAGAACTGTTGGTTTGTGCTTGCAGAAACAAATACGAATGGTGGTTGCCAATTACTTTAAAAATTCACCTCCTTGTCTTTACAGTGACTATGCCTGTTGGGCTATGCTCAGTGACAAAAACACACCAAAATTTTATGTTAAAATTTGAGAACCACTGGGTCTGCAAAGGCCTGTCCATTGTCGTCAGAGCAATCCTCCACCTTTCTGCCTTAACCATTAGAGCCCCACGCTTTCCATTAGTTTCCAATATAGAAATTGCCCATGAAAATTATTTCTCATGCCATATACACTTGCATTTCTGTTTGAGTGAAGAATAAAAAACAAAACCCCAAACCTCTTCAAATCTCCATATTTATACAATAATTATTTGTAGATGAAGACTGGACGCTATTTGTGTATTTAAGTTTTCAGGTTGGTTGCCCGCACTTTAGGCTGTAGTAGTAGCCATTCAGGATAAAAGTGAAACAACTGAAAATGGAGCAACATCCTCAGTGTTCAGTAGTTATACTTTAGGATATTTCCAAGATGCATGTATCCTATCATTTTGGGTAGTTTTGTATGAGCTTTCCAAGTAACCTTACCTCTCCTGCCCCCTATTTAATTTGAGCAACTAACAAAATGCAGGTTGATGTAAATGACTCCCATGCAGAGAAGGCAGCAGTGACAGAGTCAGACCATTTGTGACGTATTCTAGTTTACTTGCAAAAAAACTTTTAAGCCTGTATCCCTGGGTACACCAGACCTAGGAGCTGGAATCTCTTCCACTGCTTGTAATTCCGTTTCTTTCAGCCAGCACTCACAGGAGCTCTTGTCTTTCTCAGGTGCTTGTAGCAAGTGCTTCTGCAGTGACATCCAGTATTTCCATGCTACTTTCTTTTCCTGCTCATTTCTTTGTCTGTTGGCTACACAGACGTTCAAAAATATAGACCAGAAGAGTCCTCTTAACAAACCTTTGGGGTTGGAAAAATATATCTTAGTTGAAACCATTTTCTGCTGGTTTTTTTTTTTTTTTTTTTTACAAAATAACAGTACACTTACACATTTCCTGGACAATTTTTGGCTTAATTTCTGCTATTCTGAAGTGGCGGGAAGATGGATAAATGTCTTAAGGATGCTGGAATAGCCCAAGACAGTCCTGTGACTTCACCTGAAAATGAAGAACACAGTCTTTTACACATCTTTGGCAAATCTGTGAGATCAGCAGTGAAAGATGTGCTTTGTAGAAATTCCAAGCTCTTGTGATCAAAATCATGTCAACAGGATCACACTCCAAAGAGCACCAGGGAGGCAGAAATTGCTGATGCCTAAGGCAGCTCTACACAATTCCTTTTCTCTAGGTCTGGATCTGCACGTCTTCTCTTGCTTTTCACAAGCTATCAGCACCTCAGGGTTTGCTGGATGAATGAGTCACACAAAAATAGTGCCATGGAAGCCCTCATCTGCTCATGGAATATCACAGATTCTTCATTATCTAAGTAATTTTGGATTCTTTTAGATGCTGTAGATTTTTGTGAACCAATTAGGCTCAGATAGGACATCTCAAATGTCACAAAACACATTGACTGGAAAGGTAAAATTCTGTGGAATATATTTCCTTGATAGAGTTAATTGTTGCCTCTCTTTCTGAGTTTTGTTAAACGAAATGGAATATTTTTATAATAATAAATCAAAAGAATATAGAAAATGCACCAGCCTGGAGCTAAAGGAAAGCATTTGTAATTGAAGTAACGTGCAATTTAGTGATGTACACAGATTTGTCAGCAATTAATACTAATGTATTAAGATTATTCAGGATCTGCCCGATGTTGTTTCTCTCTCACCTAGGAAAAAAAAAAGGATTTCATGCATAAAATCATTCCTCAAGAAAAAGAAAAATGCATTGACCTTAAAACTTGTAAAGATTATTAAGTTTGCATTAATTTCAAAAGCAAAATAGCAAAATCACAAATTGTGTGTTAATTACATTTGTTTGCAAGACTAAGCATTAACACACATCTTTTAAACATCATTAATTGGCTTTTAGGAATAACATTATGGGGGAAGAATGAGTCACAGTGGTAAAATACCAATCTTTCTAATGATAATGTCACTAAAGTCATCCTCTGTGCTCTATTCCTCTTTTTCAGGAAAAGCTTTGTGAGGGCATAGGCCATACGGTAGAAAGTTCAAACCTTTTCTCACTAAACTGACAGCAGAGGTTTGCATAGACTTGATCTGCTCCTGCATACATCAAAGACAAGAGATTCATACTCACTTTGCCCAGCCAGGTTTGATATTAAACATTCATGCTAATAAATATGGATCTGGTTTATGTCCCTTAATAAAATTTAACAGCTACATAGCTTTATTTTTTCAAACTGCTGGAAGCTGCAAAGACTAGTTAAACATAAAGATAACCTTTCCTCTCTAATCTTTAGAGTCCCATGCTTCCCATTTGTTTCCAGTACAGAGATTTCCTGTGAAGTTATTTCTCTGAACAGCACTGCAATTAGAGAAGGAAATTTACGGCAACTCTGGGAGGATATTTAGTGGGTTGGTTCTGCAGCTTGTGGTTTATCTCAAAAGGTGGGAGTAGCTTCACATTTGGTCAGCGACTGCTGCAGTATGAAATGAGGGCAGGGTCTCTGGAAATTTCTTTGACACTTGGGGCCACAGAGGGTAGCCCTCTGTAAGAAAATGCAGGAGTAGCCCTTTAACCAGCTTCACAATAATAAAAGGAAAGAGCAACAGGAGGGGTATGGGAGAACAAAAAGGGAAAAAAAACCCCCACAAACAACCAAAACAAGGAGAGAAAGGCAAGAGCATTTGCAGAGCTGTAGCAATACATTTTTTGGTCTTTGAGACAATACTATCCCCAACTTTCCCTTCTGAAACTGAAATGCTTGTTTCTAGATCAATCTGAGACTATGCTGAGTAGCTCCTGTTGGAAGCAGTCCTTGTTCTTCCTCTTACCAGCTGTGGGAACCCATCCCACAGGTGAACTGGTACAAATTCTCCCTGAAGCCTTTGGTACACTCCCTCCTTCTGGAGCCAGTGCCAGCTGCACTACCAGGACAGACTTCACATCCATGTGCAATAATATCAGTCAGCCTGCATTCTGTCTGGCAACCACTTCTTTCAAAGAAACCCAATGATTTATGCCACCCCTGTCATCTGTGGAACATACGAACTTGTCTCCTAATTCTGGCGTCCCGCTCTAGAGTTCTGAGCATGGAAGCAGGGTGATGCGTATTTTGGTATCACTGCAGGAGCGTGTTACTCTGTACTGCCAGTTTAAAACAGTACAATCAGCCCTTACTTCCCAAGATTCACTTTTCTTACTGCTGCTGAGCTTTGGTTGGCACAAACCCAAAGCTAGTGTAGCTCCTGCCACCTTCAGATGTGGAAGGTTTGGGGTAAGTTTTTATCACTGGGATCCTAAAGAAAAGCCTGTTACTGGCACAGCTTACACTGAACTGTAGGAGGAGTGGAAACTTCAGCAAGTCATTCTGTCGGGGCTCTCTTGAGCAGGTTTCTCTGTGGGAGGAATCAGTCCATTCTGGAATAGCTCAACACAAAGAGTTGTGTTACTCTGAAGTCCGGGAAAGTGGTAGGATTGCACAACATGGGTCAAGGTTGCTGCCTGTAATAAGGAACAGGGTGAATCATAGCATGACTGTCATGGGTGAACAGAAGTTTCTTCCCAACTTCTTAAGCAAGCCTAACTGTTCTGTGTGAAAAATACATGGCTTCTGCACCTGAATATACAAAAAATGCATGCCTTGCAGTGGGGACTAGAAGTTTGCACTTCTCCCTCCCTTCCCAGGCACTACTGTTTGCACAATCACCTTCACTTCTGCTCCAGAGTCTTCTGTCTCTATAGCTTCACTTTTGTTTTTTTAAGGGATGTCCACGCTTCAAAAGCAGAGTGGACAGTGCCCTCTAGCCTAATGAGGTTGTCAGAGCACCCTGTGGACATGGTAAACATCCTTTGGAGCACCCTTGCTCATTACACCCAAGGTCTTCCACTTCTCAAACAAGCCTCTAACCACCTTTGTAGCTGGAGGTGATGTTCTCACCAACATATGATGGCATCTGTAGTTTCTCCCATGTGACTTTGGAAAAAGAAAACTCTCTGGTATTTAAATCCAAGACAGGGTTTCAGGCCACAAAGGCCAGTTGAGGA
Source organism: Eurystomus gularis (assembly GCA_013400335.1). Taxonomy (NCBI): domain Eukaryota; kingdom Metazoa; phylum Chordata; class Aves; order Coraciiformes; family Coraciidae; genus Eurystomus; species Eurystomus gularis. Next base: position 17,133 of record VZZY01013737.1, read on the forward strand.
TGCCTGAGGATTCTGAGTAGGTTGCACAAGATGTAACACAAAAGACATCAGTACTGCCATCGTCTCGAAAGCCAGGAGAGACTCCATCAAAATGTGACTTCACACAGTGTGTATATTCTACATATAAATGATCAAGACTTTCAGAGAGTCTTCCTTAGCATTGGTAGTGCTATTTACAGGCATGAAAAGGAAGACTACATGTAAGGCCAGGAATCTAGAAAAAGACACTGTGGCATTGCTGCCTGTTGGTGCATATCATGGGTTTATGAAAGGCAGATCCTGCTTGATTAACCTGATTTGCCTTTATGACAAGGTGATGAACTTAGTGGATGAGTGAAAAGCCGTGGATGTTGTCTGTCTGAACTTCAGTAAAGCTTTTCACACTGTTTCCCACAGCATTCTCCTGGAGAAACTGGCTGCTCAAGGCTTGGATGGCCATATACTTCATTGGGTAAGAAAATGGCTGGACTGCTGAGCCCAAAGAGTGGTGGTGAATGGATTTAAATCTAGCTGGTGGCTGGTCACAAGTGGTGTTCCATAGGGCTCAGGGATGCAGGTTCTTCTCTTTAACACAGGCTGGAGCAGATGCAGAGAAGGG
>VZZY01013743.1:0-12217 GCA_013400335.1 Eurystomus gularis
CTTTCTTTCTTGGATACAAGCAGATGCCAATCTCTACCAGCACATTCCTTGAATTTGTTCACAGAGCTGAGTCCCAAGAGCACACAAAAGTATTGCATATACTGGAATGATGCACAAAGTAATGTTGTGTATTAGAGCAAAAAGGATAGAAAAACACAATTCAACACTTCTGTTCTAATTTCCTGCACCATCATCATTACAATAACCCCCCTACAGTTTTCCCACTTTTCTTTGTCTGTCTCTAAATCCTGGTAGGGAAATTGGATTGAGTGACTTGCCAAGACCTTATAATGAGATTGCAACCCTGTTTGAAATTCCCTATAGCAGACTCTGGTTGATTGTCAATCTGTTGATCATGTTGAATACTCTCTCCTTCCAGTACAGCATGATTTCAGGAAGGCAAACACTCCAAGAAGCAATGAGTCTGCTTTCTGTGATGAGCTTTGGAAACATGCTGCTAATTGCCATGGCTGTGATTCTCAGTTTGACTGATAGCTCTAGGAATCAAAGCACTGTCTCTGGAGTTCACTGTGATTTACAAGTGAGCCCTCTGGCTTTCTTACTGAGTCACCATGCCAACCATTAGTAGCATTTCTCACTAAATGCATAGCACAGTCTGCAAGATTTTCAACCTTGAGGACATACGTTTGTAAATACTTTACAATACGTTAATTTTAGTTTACCACAGAATGCAGATTTCTTCCCATCCTATTGTTCAGGCTAAACACATATATATGAAATAAATGTGTATATATAATGGCATCTGCACACTGTAATACTTCATCTGATTCACTGTGATATTTTTTGTTGTTTTTGCTGAGACACATGCATTTAGTTAAATCAGGTTCCATAATTGCATAAATGTAAATTAAAAACTGGGCTTGTTTGTCTTCAGAATATCCTCTATATGGCACCCAGGTTTTGAGGTTTTGGTTTTTTTTTCAAATACTCTCAAGGTTGTAACCATTTCTATAAAACAAAATACCCACAACATGTTAACTATAAGAAAGGGAAGTTTTACTATTTAAAAGATGTATGTCCATATGATGATAAGTAAGAAAAAATATTTATATTTTTGTGAAACTTACAGGGACTCTTATCAACATTTTTGTCAGAAAATGTGTATGTTTCTCAGTGTGAAGTTCTAGCACTAATGTAAATGTGTGTGGAATTATATATGTATATATCTTACTTATGTGTGTTATTGTCTCTACATAGAACATAGACTTCTTGCGGTACAGACATTATTTAACAGAAATTTTCACATCAGAAAAGCCTCATATAGCTGCCCTCTTGCAAATACGCATGTAATTAATAAAAAGTATAACAAAGTCAGTCTTCACCAACACGTCCAAGGCCTCTGTGCTCAGAAAAAGGGGTTGAAGGAGAAGGACCATCAGTAGATGAGAGCTGATTCAGAGATTTCACACACACACTCAATCCATACAGTTCTGTGGGACCTAGGGTGGCTGCAGCTGACCAAGCTGGCTAGTGTCCTTGTAAGGCCACTGTCAAATACCTTTGAATGGTTGTGGGGATTAGGGGAGATTATCAACAATTTCAGAAATGCAAACATCATGCACATCTTCAAAAAGGACAAGAAAGGTGGTGTAGAGGACTGTCATGCGTTCAGTTTGACTTAGGTCCCTGAAAAAAATCATGAAGTTGGTCCTTTTGGGGAACACCTTTGTGCAGAACAAGATGGGAACAATCAATGTGGTTTGAGCAGGATTTGGTGCCTGACCAACCTTGTTTTTAGTGATAAAATTGTTGGATCAGTGGAGAACAGGGCATATCAGCAAAGCTTCCAACACTTTCTCACAGTGTCCTTGTAGCTACAATGGAAATTAGGGCATCTGTGTGGGTTCTCTACCAACTGGTTGACTACCTCATTAGGAAGTTAGGCTCGCAGATGGTAGGCACTAGGTTGTACCTGCCTGGAGGCTGGTGCCTTTTGGGGTCCCACAAGGTATCTCTCAGGGTTTATCCTGTTTAACATCTCTATCCATGACCTGGGGAGGTCATGAAGTACACTCTGTCAGGACTGCAGATGATGCAAATGGTGGAGACCAGTTGATGCCCATGAAGACAGGGCTGACATCTGGAGGGACTGGGACTGTTTGGAAGAAAGACCCAGCAAGGTCCTCATCTGCTTGGGGCAAGAGTAATGGGCAGGCGGCTAGGGGTATCTTTGAAGAGAAGACTCTGGGCCCTGGAGTTTAAGCCATCTGAGCAAGGCTAGGGAGGCTGGAAATATGAGGATGAACAGACAACAGGGCCAGAGCCCAAGCACTCAGTGCCATCTCCTTCCTTAAAGGGTTTCCAACCCATATCGGATAAAACTCTGGTCTAACCCTGTGACTGAGCCTGCTCTGGACAGGGGGCAAAGTAGAGAGATTACAAACATGTCAGACAATCAGAAATATTATTACATTGGGTAGCTTGTATGCCTTACAGGGGTAAAACTATGAACTTCCCCTTAAAAACTTTCTTAAGGTTCTAAAGCGTGGTAGCTGGAAGACATTTTATCCTGTTTAGTAACAGATATTTTCCAAGCTTATACAATTAAAAAAAATCTGGGAGAAAGGAAGAGAGCTGATATCTCAGTAACAGATGACATTCAGCTAGCAGAGGAAGATGACACATTTTCAAATTCCTCTAGGATAAAGAATTGGAGAAAACTATTTTTATAAAGTATACAGTAACTGCTAAAAGCAACATCTCTCATCTGGCTGTGGTTTAGGTAACCTCTACATATGTTACCACTGTTAAGTCTTAAAAATTTATTTAACTGCAACAGAAAAACTCTTTAGACAATGAAAAGTCCTTGTCGTACCTACTCACTACTGCAAGGTCCCTTTTTGGTGAGAGCAAGGAAGCATTCATGATGTAGGCACACAGGTTGCTGGGTGGAATGAGTCAGACCAGGTCATCTGAAAGGCACTGTACAGAGTATCAGCTTTGAAAGTTGGGCTGTTTTGTTTTGTTTTTTTTTTTTTAATACTTCAGTTGGTCTGTGGAAGTAGTGATATGAGGAATAGATTTATCACTCCCAAGAAACTCACAATACATCGATTTTCTTTTTGAAAATTGTTTCCTTCTTGACCTGTGTAAAGTTGTCTCAATCTTGCCATCTGGAATTTAGCAATGCAGATATCTTAAAGGACAAGAATTTTGAAGAATGAGAATTAAAGTGGTTTATGTACTATTATCTTCCTGAAAATACAGTTTTCGAAACATTTCCTCTGTGTTTCTGGACAACATTGACTTTAATCAACAACAATATTTCTTTTTCTGAATAAAACATTTTGCACAGAATCATTTTTAAAGAACTCATAGATAATATCTGAAATGTTATTGCCATTCAAAGTCTCCTTATGCTTGAGACTTCCTCTGGGCTCATCAAATGGAAAGGTTGTGGAGACATCACTCTTGACATTCAGGGTTTTTTCTTACTGACACTGTCCAGGGTAAGACAGCTTTGTATACATTTCCATGTGCCATGGAAGTTGTTGTTTTCTTCTAATAATAAGCAGGAAAATTTATTTGAGTACTACAGACTTTTAGCTTTGCAGTTTCTATCTGCTTCATTCATGGAGGTTTTTTACTTTCTTGTTCCTTGAGAGATTTTAGAGTTTGACACACATAGTTCTCCCCAGGCTCTGAATGCTATCATCTTCTGCAATGAAAGAAAACTCAAAAAGTGACTTGAGATGTAAGGAAAAAAAAAAGCAAGTGTGTCCATCTGGAGAGAACAAATAACAAATTCCCTGTCTTCTCCAGAACAGATCTTCTTATGTTAGAGATATACTAACAGAGAAGCTTTGTTCAAAAATCTTTCTACAACTCAGACATTTATTGTGACATGTTGGATAATGCTTGGACAGTAAAACCAAGTCTTATATACAGAAAAACAGCATGCAAGGAAAGAGAAAATGTGTCTAGCCTACAAGAACAAAAGTAGTCATGAAGCATATTTATTGGGAAGTATGATCTTTTGTTTTCTCTTTCTCTGATTTGCCAAATAAGAGAGCTTGAAGATGAAGAGTAGAGACAACCTGGATGACTTAAAATGCAAAGTGAAAGCTATAATTCCAGATCCATTATTTTATTTTTCTCTGTTTCCTTTAGATAACAAACTATTTGGAAAATGAAATGTTGCAAAGGTCCATACTTACATACATGTTTTTAAAGCTAATTTAATAACATTATTATAGGAGTTATTTTCCAGATTCTTAACTAATTAAAAAGTATTTCTTGTTTTTGTTTTTTTTCATTAAAATATTATTTTAGTGAAAAAATTCACTGGATAGGGAAGATGTCTCATCTAGTACAAATATATATATCTCCATATACCTATTCAAGATTCATATCAAGAGAAGATTTGAGACAGACATTAATGATTTTTCTCCTGGAGGAAAATCATACGTCTAATATGGTTTTTTGCACAGTTGAAAAGTAAGTTCTGTGTTTTCTCCTCTGAGTAATATAACAATCTTAGCCATGGGCTGTTACTCAGTTAAGATCAATCCTGGCACATAGAGTACTCTAATATGCCACTTGGCCTTATCTTAGTTCAACAATGGCAGATCACATGCCCATTCAAATAATTAGATTCTCTGAACCCTTAAATTTGGCAGCATTTCAGCCCCTTTCTTGACCCTCTTCTTCACCTTAGACCAAAATAAAACTACAGGTGGAAACTTTCAGCTAAAAATATTTGTTTGAAAAGTATGATGTTGAACTTCTGTTTAATGCAGATATTGTACAGCCTGACTCATGCCTTCCAGAGATCCCAAAAGTAGTTTGTCCCTATGTTCTAAATAATTTATTTTCAGTGGAGACTTCACAATTGCCTCAAACTACAGCACTTTCCACTTTCATTTTGAATTAACAACATTCAGATATGAATAATGTTTTTTAGGTAGACCACAATCACTGGGTTCTATTGACAAGCCATCGGTGGATTTCTAAAAACAAATTTTTCTGGGAGAATCTGAACATCTGATACATTCAAGTTCATTATCAGATCTCATTAAAAAATTATTTACAATTACAATTTTCATGACCTGAAATCTACGAAAGGAAGTTATCAGTCCTACTGTTGTAATAGTCTATTGACATGATCAATAGACCTTGTGTCAAAAGATCTCATTTATGATTAAGAGAAAAAATGTATTAGAAATTATTAGAAACAAAATTGTTGGAATCATGGTGGTTCTGTGGATTTATGTGTGTGTGGTGATCAAATGTCCAACAGCTGACATTTATTTCTTTCTTAACAGAAAATGACAAATGGGCAGTCATATACTGTGTGTAATTATCTTAGCACAAGGACCCAGAGGAATAAGTTTTTTAAAGACGAATGAAGACCAACATCAAAAACCTTAGATTCTCTGACTTGAAGACTGATACAATTACTTGGTCTGTTACACTACGTGCAACTACATATGCAGGCACACATCCACACTGTAAACAAAGTGCTATTCAAAACCAAAAGTGCTGCAGCTGCAGCAGCAGTCCTCCCCATAAAGTATAAAGCTCTAGATACTTTATATATAGTTATAGGCTATTCATAAAAGAAATGATCAGCAAAAAAAGCCTTATGTAAGGGACCAAACCAGTCAAAACTAAGCCCTTTAGAGCTGATTTGATGTGCCTATAAGCAAGAATGTTTTGCTTAGTTCTAAAGCCAAAGGAAAACAATGATACTAAAATCAAGCACGGACTAAAACATGCTGTGGCTGTTATTTTGTTCAAAATATAACTATAGGACCAATCTCTCTGGCATTTTTTTCCCAGTCTCCCTGATGCTTTTGCCTTGATTCAAGTAAGGGGAGAAGAAAGTAACTTTTATTTGTAAGAAAAAGGAGTTCTCTGCCATCTATTCTGTGAGATGCAACACAATAGAAATCTCATAGCTGTTTCATAATAAAATTGCCTCCTCCCCCTTATCAGTGAAGAAGAAATGTCAGCATTCATTATTTCACCAGCTATTCTTCTGAGGTCTTTATTCATTGGCCCACTATCTTGTCTCAACTTAGTTTCTCTCTATAGCATATTGACAATGAAACTCTATTTGAGTCTATTGTGGTTCAACTTTGGTAGGGATAACTGGAAAATTAAAAGAGAAAACTCTGGGTTGAAATAAAGACAGTATATTAAATAAAAAATATTTTAAAAAACCAAACCAAAACAAAACACAACAAATCCCACTCCCCAAACCCAAAGAAGAAAAAGAAAAGAAACCCAAGAAAAACAAGGAATGCAAAAGATACCCTCCAAATGCTCACCACCAGCCAGCTGATGCCCACTCAGTCCCTGAGCAATGGCAACCCTGGCATTTTTCCTTCCCCACAAGTTTTTATGGGTGAGCATGTTGACATATGGCATGGGGTATCCTTGTGTTGGTTGGGATTAGCTGTCTCAGGCGTGTTCCCTCCCAACTTTTTCCCCAGCCTACTGACTGGCAGGGCACTGTGAGAAGTAGAAAAGGCCTTGAGACTGTGTAAGCACTGCTCAGCAACAGCTAAAACAACCTGGTGTTATCAACGTTATTTTCAGCGGAAATTCAGAACACAGCACCATACAAACTCCTATGAAGAAAATTAATTTCTATCACAGACAAAATCAGTGTCTTTGAAAACTCCCACCTGGCAAAACCAGGTAGAATAATATAAAATGTACACAAGACGTTTATTTGCTTATTTAGTTAACTTATAAAGTGACCAGCAGAAAATTGTGGTTTTCATCTTCCCTCCCTCCTCCCCATCTAGCAGGTTTAAGCTTCTTCTCCAGAAACCCCGTCCAAGTGCTGCTCCTGTACCAGTGTGAGTGGTTTTGATGGTAACCTGAACTTCGTACAGAAATTCAAGAGTTGACAGGATCTGGCTGGTGTAAAATCAGAACATTTGTATGTTGCATTCCTAAATCATCTCACACACAGAGAAGGACTTTGCTTCCCTACATACAGGCATTATTCTTGTCACTTTATTTTAATCTATGTTAGAAAAGTTATTTTCTGCTCTTTTTAATCCTCTCACATTCTCTCTGTTTACCAGATTTTCAGGTCCACCTTATCAATTCATACCTTTAGCAATTTTCCACAATTTTAATATCTTCTTGTTTGATTTGACAGACTCAGTATATCAACTGTAATTTATCCCAGTACACTTTCCTACACTGCAATCCTCTTTGCAACACATTGTCATTTACATGAGTAGAATCAGCAGTTAAGGTAATCCACCAGTTTGCCAGCTCCAGCAACAGTGCGCAGTGTGAAGCTTCTAAAAAACACAACTCTACAGGCCAGAATAAAGCAATAGCCAGCATAGAATAAGAAATAAGTCCCATTTTGACAGATTAAGATACAATTTAAAAACTGTAAAGCAAAAATGGACTTTGGAGATGTACACCATTACTTTATTACTGAGACCATTTTTCTAATTCTGAGACCAACCATGTAATATTTGTTGCTCTGATGTATCTATGTTAAAAACAACATGATTTCATTATTATTCTGTTGACACAATAATTAAGAACCCAGGCATGATCTTTTATTTCCAATTTAGCAAAACATACACAATAATATATATCTTCCAAGTCAACACCCTCTAAACTATCATTATTCCTCTTTTTTAAAAACTACATTTGATTTAACTAAAAGAAACAAAATCTTTACAAAATATGTGGTTTCCCTTCTTTAAGGGAAATAAACTGAATTTGACAGAAGAATAGAAAAAAATTTCTTAACACAATAAAATTACCACTTAGGAGAAATCATCTTACCTTATGTTTTAAAATAAGTTACTTACAACCTGTGCTAATTAAATTCTCTCCTTGTCTTTAGGATCACAATTACCTTCTCCTCCCTTTTGCCTTATTATTGTCCACTCAAGGATATTTGTACAGTTTGTCCTACTCCTTCTACTTTTGTACTGCAAAGAAGGCAGCTCTTGATTTATCTGTTTTAGTGAGGTTTATTTTCTGGGTGTAGCTTTTAACAAAATTGTTGCACACAATTCCAAGTTAAATGAGCCTTCACTTAAAAGGAGGAGAAGCAGATGTAATCCTATGTGGAGCAATGGAAACCAAATGAGTAAAGCCACTTGACTTCTCTTTTGCACGGGAATCACCGGGCATGAAATACAACCACATTTAACATGGAAGAAGCTGAAATAAATCTGTTTGCTTGCTATGAAATGGTCTATGAAATAACATAAGGACATTGCCAACCTTAAAATTATCTCAGCGGGTGGGAGGTAGAATTGATCTGCTGCAATGTGTGATATGATTAATCTTCACTATTTTCCTTTTCTTTTCATTTATTTGTTGTTGCTGTTGGTTTTTTTTCTTTTCACCACAGGAAAAATTGTAGCAGCACTACAACACATTCAATACACAGCTCTGTCTGAGGGTTAACAGGTGATACCTGAGTTTCTCACAGTCAGAGGCAAGCTTCCATTGTAAATTGCAAAAATATGCATTGAAGTAATTTTAATCAAAGGCTTTTAGCAGCATGCACAATGGCAACAGTAAGCGAACAACTATTAAAGAGTTTTGTAAGATACGGTCTATGGATTACTGTATTTCTAGTTCACACAGCTAATGAAACTAAGTAGACATCTTTGGTATTTTTTTTTTTTTTTACCCTTAAAAAGGCACTTTTCTCCCACAGCTGAGTGTGTTACTCAGATTTTGTCCCTTGCATAGACTTTCCTAAAAGCTTTTCCAGTTCATAAGAGGAAATGCTGAGATGTGAGCAAAATATTCAAAGTCTCATGCCACCTTCTAAACCAGTGGACCTATGACAAGTGCCTGCTCCAGCAAATCACTCCATAATGGTTGAGGTCCCAGATGTGCCTGGTGCAAATCAAGTTGATTCAATGGCTATCACTGTTTCCCACTTCCAACAAGCCACATCCAAATAACCTGTCATCGCCAAAGGTATTTGTTTTGACAGCACATCAGATTTTAGTCTGTTACTGGAAGTCTCTCATTATTACCATTTATTGGTCTATATATTAATGGTTCTGAAATTATGATATAAAACCATTTTGTACTGATTTTCCTATATGCTTAGACTTTCTACACTTGCTGAATATGTCAAAAGCCAAACCAAACCAAACAAAAAAACCCCCAAACTAAAACCCAAATATTTATCATTCAGAGTCTGCTTGTGTTAAGTTTAGAGAAAATCTACGCAGCAGGAACAGAAATTTTGAGGTTCCTTTACATTGCAATGGAACCTACAATACAATGGGGACATAGACCTGTTGAAGTAGGTCCAGAGGAGGGCCACAAAGATCATCAGAGGGCAGGAACACCTCTCCTACGAGGACAGGCTGAGAGAAGTGGGGTTGTTCAGCCTTGAGAAGAGAAGGCTCTGGGACAACTACATTGCAGCATTCTAGTATCTAAAGAGAGCCTACAAGAAAGCTGGGGAGGGGCTTTTCATGAGGGCTTGTTCTGGTAGGACAAGAGGTAATGGCTTTAAACTGAAAGAGGGTAGTTTTAGATTAGAAAGTAGGAAGAAGTTTTTTACTCAGTGGTGAATCACTGGCACACATTGCGCAGGGAGGTTGTGCATGCGCCAACACTGGATGTGTTCAAGACTAGGTTGGATGGGGCTTTGAAAAACATTATCTAGTGAAAGGTGTCCCTGTCCAAGGCAGAGTGGTTGGAACTAGACAATCTTTAATGTCCCTTCCAACCCAAACCATTCTATGAATCTAACAGCCAACTGATAGACACTAAAGCAAGAGTTCACTGACCTAAATACCGTACTGTGAAGCTGCTGCACAAGAGTATTTTACCCATTCTTAAATATATTATCACAGACACCCTACCACTGTCACTGGTTGACTTAGCTTTGACCAGCAGCAAGTCTGTGTTGAAGCCAACTGGCATCGGCTTTATCGGGCATAGAGATAGGTTGTCTGCAGCTGTACCCCTCAGCCCTACTTCTGCTACCAAAACCTTGCCATGTAACCCTATACATCAGCACAAGAAGATCCAGGAGTCAACTGAAACTCGAAAAAAGCCTGGATAGAATAATATGATACTTATCACCACATCACTTTGGGGAAGGCCTGTTGTAGAAAACAAGAATCCGGCTCTGGAGATCTCTGTGAAACATTTTTGGAAGAAGCTTGAACTCTCAACTGTAGGGAGTAAAGGAGAATCTTTGAAGTTAAACAGTATAGTGATAAGGAAGGTTTTACATTCTTTTTTTTTTTCCCCAGGCCTGTATAACAGTAATGGTTTTATTCAGTTTTCTTCTGTATGAAGTTGTTGTGTGTTTTTTCTTTTCCTCTTGTTCTAACAAAAGCCTGTCTATGTTGGACATTGAAATCACTCTGTGAAGCAGAAGATAGGCACTGAATAGGTTGGTGATTGCATGCATTCTTAAAAAAAGTCTTTTGGCTGAAAACACAATCCAAGTCCCAACAAAGGATGCTTTGGGAAATGATGTTTGTTAGTTGTGTTGTGTATTTTAATTCAGGAGAGGCAAGCATGAAAGTAAACTGTTACTCATTCGAAATTAATTATCCTCCTTTTTTTGCACTAATAGCCCTGCTGACCAATCTGAAAAATACTAAAGCACAGCATTATGTGATGTCTATGAGACATGGATTGAAATGGAGTTTGGTAAAATGGGAACCATGTTTGAATTCAGATCTAAGTACTATATATATCTAAAAAATGCTGATAGGTGGTTGTGTGGAGCAGACTCAGTAAGTTTGATATGATTGCACTGAAATATCCTTTCAGTAACATGAAGCTTAATAGACTGGAAGCATATTTCCCATTAAAATGAACCCAGTGACATCTGTTGTTTCAAGATATATGGTGCTTGAATAATTGCAAAATCACTGATAGTGATAGCTAACTTTAACAAGCAGAAATCCTCTCATTAAGCTACTGAGAACAGTTCTGTAGCTGAATCAGAGAAGCTTACAAAATATCAAGACATGCTGCTGCTCACAAGCCCTTGCAGTCTGTGGATATGCCTGCCCTGTCTACTTGTCCTTTTCCCCCAGGAGCAGACTTCTGCATCTTTCGGACTGGCATAAAATTAGCTGTCTGGAAAACTTTTCTCTGTTGTTAGTAATGATAAATACTGCATTACAGAATGATACGCAGTTTCACCTCAGATGGAGTTGAATCCAAATGCTAACTCTTTGTATAGGGTAATCCCCACCTGGAAGAGCTTAATGCCTAGAAGGGTAAAATGGGGTTTTTTTGCACAGGCTAAGGTGAAACAGTTTGACTAGAGCCAGAAGGAGGTAGTGCCAGGGCAAGGAGTCAGTCAGTGAGTCCTGAATAACAGTCATTTCACTCACCTTTTACAGGAATTTAGACCTTCCAGATTGACAGAATGGCTGAGGATTCACTCTTTTCCATCACTTTTGAATGAAATAAATCTGTTTCTAAATTCCCGGAAGGATACTGTGTTATGCTGCCAGAGTCCAGTCTTGTAAGCTGAAAAACCTGCATTTCAATGCTGCTCAGCTCTCTAATCTCACTTGTAGATAAATTCTCCCTTAAAAAAATTAAGAAATTCCTTATGCTTACAGTAATCTTTCACCACAGAAGAAAAACTACAACACCTAGCACACAAGTGTAGACAGTAAGTCTATACTTGAAAATCAAATACCTCTAGTATATGACTAGTCTCAGAAGCCTACAGACTTTCATTCATAATTATGTGTGTTTGATACAGATTGGCTTAAAAGCATTTCTGATTTTTTATGACTGTAAATTTTTTTATTTCAAAAATTAAATTATTTCTGAGTGTATATCTATTGTAAAGTTAGGTGATACAGAGGTTTTGTTCGAGGTTAGAAACTTTATGCGTTGTTCCAGTAGCATTAATCTTTCAATCTTTTTTTTTTAAAAAAAATGAAGAGCAGTAGAGACAACATAATATATAGATGGCATAAGAGCTATATAGTCTCTCTATTTTCTATATACTCTAGAATGCTTTATTGCATACCACAGACATATGATTTTGTAGTAGTTTGGCAAGAAAAGATGGGAAAATAGTCCTTTGTTATCAAAGAAACACAGCTTTGTTATTTTTAGCATTTTTGTTTTATTTTTAAGATAGTAGAAAAGATTCAGACCACTGTAAACCATTAATTTTGTTGCTTCATGGATATCTTAAGTTCAGATAATCCTTTCAAAAATTTGTATTTCTGTTATTGGTGATTTT